>JAJIBD010007262.1:0-100623 GCA_021461705.1 Cryptotis parvus | reverse complement strand
CTGCCCCATGGCCGTGGGGACCCCCGTACCTCCAGCACTGCCCCATGGCCGTGGGGACCCCGCACCTCCAGCACTGCCCCATGGCCGTGGGGACCCCCGCACCTCCAGCACTGCCCCATGGCCGTGGGGACCCCCTGTACCTCCAGCACTGCCCCATGGCCGTGGGGACCCCCCGTACCTCCAGCACTGCCCCATGGCCGTGGGGACCCCCCCGTACCTCCAGCACTGCCCCATGGCCGTGGGGACCCCCCATACCTCCAGCACTGCCCCATGGCCGTGGGGACCCCCTGTACCTCCAGCACTGCCCCATGGCCGTGGGGACCCCCTGTACCTCCAGCACTGCCCCATGGCCGTGGGGACCCCCCGCTACCTCCAGCACTGCCCCATGGCCGTGGGGACCCCCCCGTACCTCCAGCACTGCCCCATGGCTGTGGGGACCCCCGAAACCTCCAGCACTGCCCCATGGCCGTGGGGACCCCCGTACCTCCAGCACTGCCCCATGGCCGTGGGGACCCCCTGCACCTCCAGCACTGCCCCATGGCCGTGGGGACCCTGTACCTCCAGCACTGCCCCATGGCCGTGGGGACCCCCCATTACCTCCAGCACTGCCCCATGGCCGTGGGGACCCCCGTACCTCCAGCACTGCCCCCATGGGAACAGAACCTGGAGCCATTGTCTTCCCTCTGCCTGACCCTTCACCCTCCCCAAATTCTCACAAAGCATGATCAAGCCTTCCGTCCTCTTCCTGGGGACTCAGGGTATTACCTAGGGCCCCCTTGGGTAGGTCCCGAACCCCCTGTAACAGGATCTGCTGAGCATCCCCAGCCAGTTCCAGACTCCGAGCCTGTCCCCGGGTCCTCAGCCTGCTTCTGGCCCTGCCCTCCCCTCTGTGTCCCAACTCCTGTTTGCTTCATGCGACTCAGCCTCCTGCTCTCGGGGAGGAGAGGAACAGCCCCTTGGGTGGGTTTCCAGTGATGAGCTGGAGGGAGCCCAGCACGCTGTCTGGCCTTTAGGCTTAGTGCTGCTGAGATATAAGGGACTTGCGGCAAGCGGAGAAAATGACCCAGCAAGCAGCATGAGATCATGAACTGGACCTCCACGACCCCTTCCTTGCACCAGGACACAGCCTGAGCCCCAGAGGGACCCCCTCGTTTATTTCCTTGGTGTCTCATCTCTTGAACAGCTTCAAGACCGGAGAAAGGGGGCAGCTCTGTCGGGTGTTCAGTGGGAGGTGTCTCATCTTGGGCAGAACGACATCAGCAGGACCCTGTAGGGGACACTGTCTAGGCCCGGTGCCACGGGGCTTGTAGGTGACTCCTGGCTCATGCTGCAGCCGCTACCAGGCTCTGTGGCGAGCACTGGATCAGGAGCTCAGGACACACCACAGCAGACCCACACCTTAGAGGTCACCGTGCACAAACTAGGCCCTAAAGTACCCAGGGCCTCCCTTCTCTCTCCTTGTCACCCCTGCACACACCAACCCCTGTCAGCCACCCTCAGTATTCTTGGGCCACTTTTTTTTTTTTTTTTTTTTTTTTTTGGGTCACACCCGCGATGCTCAGGGGTTTCTCCTGGCTCTGCACTCAGGAATCACTCCTGGCAGTGCTCAGGGGACCATATGGGATGCTGGGGATCGAACCTGGGCGGCACAAGCCGGCCCGTGCAAGGCAAACGCCATACCTGCTGGGCTATCGCTCCGGTCTTGGGCCACACTTATCTTGTCTATTAAGCAGCAGCCCAGGGACAGACCCAGACCAACCCAAGTCAGGTGAACCCAAGTCACCTAGTGGGGAGGTGTTTGTGTGCTTTTATTGGCTTTTTGCTTATCCTTCCTGTGGCCAGAGTGGTCAGGGCGAATGAAGCTCACACATTCGTTGTGGTGCTCACTGCTGGTGCTCCTTTAGTGGTGCTCACCGGTGCACCTTCGGTGGGATGCTAAGGAGTCACCGTGATGTCCACACGTGAGCTCTCACGCTGTGATGCGGGCCACACAGGGCTGACCAAGACAAGAGGTCATATAAGCTGATACTGCCAGGGGGGGGGTTCCAGAGAAGAGAGCTGTCCCTGCTAATGTGGGGATACTCCCTCAGGGACACTCCCTGGGCCACACCCCCGAGGTGCTTAGGGCTTGCTTCTGGCTCTGCACTTAGGGATCACGCCTGACGGTCTCAAGAGACGACACGGGTGTCAGACACCTAACCCGGCAAGTGCCATACCCGCTGTACTGTCTCTCCAGCCCTCTCCCTGCGTCCTCGTTGTTTAAATTAGGGGCTTCTACTGGGTGTCTCTCTTTCTCCTGGGTGTTCCCTGCCCAGCCACTGCTCCACTCTGAATCCCCTGGGCGCCGGCAAGTCACGGTCCTCTGCAAGGGAACTTTATTTTTTGGAAGCTGCCAAAAGCCACCTTGCAGTGCCAACTTTGGTGACTAAGGTGGGTGACACGCCGAGATGCCATGTTTGGTCAGAAAGGAGAGAGACTGAAAGCCAGCAGGGCGGCTCCGCATTCTGGGACCACACCCTGAGACGCGTCCCGAAATAGATCCCATCTGCGGCTGACTCGGTGGGAAACAAAGCTGTGATCCTCTCCGGAGAGCAGGGACCTGGGTTCAAATCAAAGTGGGGGAAGGTTGGACTCTCACCGAGACCTAGAAAGCCTCTCCCAAGTGCTCGTTAGATGTGTCTCGTTCTTTAATGAAATCCTCTCATCTAGAAATTTCTCTTATTCTTTAGGGCCTTCCAGTCCTACAACTCTCAAGCCATGCTGGACCATTCCATGGTGCTATATGTGAATGTGACCGCCAGGTGGCAGGACAGTCTCACGCTAGAATCAGCCACATCGCCTGAGCCGCTTCCCAGCTCCCCATAGCCCTCCCTGGGGCAGGCATGCCAACAAGCTGGAGGCAAATGCAGGAGCTCCTGAAGCCCACAGGAGCAGCCAGTCCCGAGAATCCCTGCTCTTTCCTCCTTTCCTCGGTCCGGCAGTGCTGGGAACACACCACCCCTGAGTAAAGCACTCAGGTTGCATTCATTCGGGTCTCATCTCCAGCATCCGGAGTATTCTGCAAATGAGTCTTGCTTGGGATTTTAGGAAATGAGATAATGATGCCACATGCTCACTTCTGGACTGGGTGGCAGAGCATGACGCTAGGAACAGAACAGAGCATCCCGGGACCCTACCAGGAAGGAGGGCCCAGACCCGCAGAGCAGGACCTGAGTGAGCAGTAGCAGCAGGGGAGATGCAGGGAGCCGAGGCTGATGGGCCTGCGGCTTCCTGTGAAGAACTGAAGAGCCACTTCCTTTAAGCAGATGGCGGGGGAGGGGCAGGAGATTAGGGAACACGGGCTTCCTGTTTTGGAGGCGGGGGAGGGGGGCCCCCAGGAAGCACCCATGCGGGGGTGCCCAGCCTTCTAGTTCTCTTCCCCCTGGGTGTCCACGGAGCTGCCAGCATGGTCAGGTGGGGTCATACCTGCCTGGGCTCTGTGAGGGCACAGGGATAAAGTCACGTTTTGGCAGCCTCAACCATGTCAGGTCAGGAAAGAATCGAGAGCCTTTTCTTTCCTGGGGAAAGAGAAGGTGGCGGACGTTCCTCAATGGGGAAAGCAGGTGCTGGAGACCTCTGCTGAATCCCAGCACCGCAAGCAAGACAGACAAGATGGAGTCTTGGTTACTCTGAAGCGAGCACAAGCACCTAGCCCCAAGTACCGTGGTCCAAGTACGCCTGCTCAGAGACCCAGCCCCAGGGCCTGCTCCTTGTCCCCAGCTCCAGGCACCTGCTTCCGGAGTGGTCAGTGCCCAGACAGGCTGGAAGGAACCCAGCTGTGTGCAGGAACGGTTCCACGGGAAAGTCCATCCCAAATCACTCTCCCAGGATCAATTTACTGGCCTGACCCCTTCCCCTATAGCCAGACAAAGGCAATGTCGACCTTGCCTTGATGAATAATGACAAGATCCAAACTGGTGCAAATTTACTGCTTTTGTTTTATTCATACACATTTTCTTGTCTCACCCAGTGGAGGACCAGATCCCCGAGGCAGCGCCGGAGCAAGAGGTCAGGGTGAAACCCTGCTCCTTAGCACTGTTCTGCAGGGCTCTGCCTCATCTCTGCGGGGAGTGGACAGCCGGGTCGCCCCTCTTTGAACTGGGCAGGGGTGGCGTGGAAGGACAGAGCACCTGTAGCCACCAGAGCCTCACGGTTACTCCTGGCTCTGCACTCAGGAATTACTCCTGGTGGTGCTCGGGGGGACCATATGGGATGCTGGGGATCGAACCCGGGCCGGCACAGGCCGGCAGTGTGCAAGGCAAACGCCCTACCCACTGGGCTATCGCTCCGGCCCAAGGGACTCCTGGATTTCTTGGAACCCTGCAGGGCAGTCCCGGTCTTCTCTGCGGGGCAAAGGTACCTGAGCACGCAGGTACACAGGCAGGTCCCCACCTCTGGGCAGTCCAGGGCAGTGCCTTCTCCCCTTTGGGGTCACTACCCATAAGTTACCACCTCAGAGAAGTCCCCCTGCCCAGGTAACCCCCCTTGCTCCTTTCACTACATTGGTCCCCAAGCGTACCTGAGCCTGGAAATTGCCTAGGGCTTTAAAACAGACAGATCTGATTCTCACCCTTGGAGATTGAGGTTTAATTGGTGTGGGGTGCAGCCTAGGCTTTGGAATGTTATTTTAAAGAAATCTCCAGATGATTCTGATGTTCAGGCAAGTGTGGGAACTGCGGTGTTGGCATATCATGCTTATCTTATGGGTAGGGCCATAAAGCGATGACGCCGAGGTCACTCTAAGAAGCAGAGCTGAGAGCCCAGCTCAAGTTCCCAAGTTCAGCCCCAAACGCCCAGAGCCAAGGTTTTAAATACATGAATTCATTTCTTCTTCTTCTTCCTGTTTTTGAGCCACACTCGTAGTGTGCAGGGCTTACCGGGCTCTGCACTCAGGGATCACTCCTTACTTTGGGCTCTGCACTCAGGGATCACTCCTGACTTCGGGCTCTGCACTCAGGGATCACTCCTTGCAGTGCTCGCGGGACTACACGGAGTACTGAGGCCCAAACCTGGGTCAGTCCAAACACCCTACCCGCTGTGCTATCGCTATGGCCCCTTGAACTCATTTCAAGTTCATTCCACGAACTCATTTCATCCTTACAACTGTCCTCTGAGGCCCAGCTGATCTAGCTCATTTTACAGGTGGGGCAGTCAGGACAGGGAGAGAGTCCATTACTTCCCTAAGAGAAATAGCAAGTGATAGGACCAGAATTTGAACCTACGCTCTCTCTAGAACAGAGCCCGGCACTCAGAGGGGTCTCTAAATCACTGCCGGACAAAGACCTCTTCTCACCTCCAGTGTCGCCCCCAGCAACCAGCCAGTCTTTGAACCTAGTGATTTTTTGCAAGGCTGTTACCATCTTCCCACCCTCAACCTTCCTCTCACCCTTTAGCTCTCTACCCTCAGGCCTGGAGGGTACTCCCGTGTGTTCATGCTCTTGTGTTCATTGCCAGGACGGTTTTAAAATAAAATAGATCAACTGACATCCCCAAGTCCCCCAGACGCTGCCCACTACACCTAGAATAAAACTCTTCCTGGACCAGAGAGACAGCACAGGGCTTAAGGCTCTTGCCTGGCACACAGCTGGCCTGGTTCAGTCACCATCAGCACCACATACGGCCCTGGAGCACACCAGGGGCAACCCCAGAGGAGAAGCAAAAGCCTGGGCATGGCCGGGTGTGGCCCAATAAACAAAACAAAAATCTTCCCTTCTCTGGCCTTCAAGGTCTGAAATAAACCGCTTCCCTAAAGCTCCAGTCATCCGGCCTGGCTTCCCTCCCCCAGCCCGCCCACCCCCAGACTGGCCTCTTTTCCGTCTCAGAACCCTCCAGCGCCTGCCAACCTCAAGGCCTTTCCACAACCTCTTCCCTCTGCCTGGAACACTTTCGTTGCTTCAGGAGTCAGCGCAAATGGAGCTGCTCCGGAGACCTGAGCCCCAATCTAAATTAAACACTCGGTTTTTCCAGCAGCCTGTACCTTATGTTCCCAGAATTGATCACGATTGTAATAAAAGCAGGATTGGTGTAAGCATTTGTTACTGTCAGACTTTCTCACTAGACTGTGAGCTCCCTGGGTGCGGCGCGGGGTTCATTAGTATTTCTCTCCGACACCCGGCCCGGCACCTTGCACACCAGCGGCTGCCCTTTGCTCTCTGGCCGAGGAGAGGGGCAGACAGGTGAACAGGTGCATGAGAAACCATTAAGTGAATAAATACGCTTTGAAATTAGGAACCTGTTCACCCTGTCTGTATTTCTCCAGAGCAACTCTAATGTGCGTGATTCACTAGGGAGTTATTTTCACCCTTCCAGAAAACCCGCAACTACTGGCCCCCACCATGGCCTTTCCCAGGCAAGGCCATGGGGCGGGGCTTCCGGGACCCGCTGTGTGACGTCACGGAGGGGCGTGGCCTATGTGTGCCTCCGCTTCTTGATTGGCGGCGACCACACCCACCGCCACTGCCGTCGGAGCGGACCCTGCGGTCGGGAATCGAAGGCTTGAGCGCAGGGCAGGGGGCCCGGGGGGTCGCCTGCGAGGCGGAGCGGGAGCAGCCCCCTCTCTTGCCCAGCGGCACGTTGTTGCGGCCCCGAGAGATGGGCGAGGCTCACGCTCTTCTGCTGGCAGATGGGGTGAGGGAAGGGCCGTGCTGCGGCTGAACCGCTCCCCGCAGCGGGTGCGCAGAGTGTGACCAAGCCCGGGCCCTCAGCCCCGAGCGAGGAGCGCGGCTATTTCGAGCCTCTGACCTCAGCTAGGAAAGTCCCAGAGCACAGCCCTGCCTTCGTCTCACGCTCCTGGACTCGCTCCGCCCCTTCCTCCGCACCCCAAACTCAGACCCCAAAGGCGGTGGGGGTGGACCGGAGGAGGTGGGTGCAACCCTGGATTCTGGCCCTCCGTCCCTGCGCCCTGGCCGCTCATGTGCACCATAAAGTCATCCAGTGATGAGGTATAAAGTGTCCGCGCGACCGGCACATGCGGGCGGTCCCTTCGCACATTGCTCCCACACTGACCCTGACCCTGTTGGGTTCTGTGACCTGCAACAATTTCACCAAAGTTTCTGAGAGTCTCATTTTCCTCATCCAGGGACCAGAGAATCATGCTTCTAGCCCAGAGGTCCTGGGAACAAAGACTTCTTGGGTCTCTGAGTCTGACCCAACACGGCCCGGCTTCAGGGACATCTGACCTCACCTCTTCTTTTCCCACCCGCTCCCGCTACCCCCCAGGCCCTCAATTGTGTTACTTGAATTGTGCTGACAGTTGAGTCTCTCCTCTCTCAGCCCTAATTAGGTGGTGACTTAGAAGGCCGCTCCCACCTCCAATGCTGCTGGTTTTAGGGTAGGCAGGAACTTAAGTTGTGAGTTCTGTTGTTGTTGCTGTTTTTTTTGATTTTGGGACCATGCCAACAGTGCTGGGCTACTCCTGGCACAGTGCTTGGGCGGTTCCCAGCAGTGCTGGAGAACCATTTGGTGCCAGGGAAGGAACCCAGGGTTCCCACATGCAGAGCCAGCAACTCCAGCCTCTGAGCCATTTCCACTTAAGGGTTCTTTATTCAGATTCAGAATATTTCTTTCCTGCTATCACTACTGAGGTTGGGCCCTTCCTGGCTTTTTGCCCGCTGTGACTGCTGTCACCCCTGAGGCCCTCGACAACATCTACCAGACATACTGGAGTCTGTTCCTAGTGCTGTCTCTCCCGCTCTCTAGGGCAGACTCCCTCCAGACCGGCCTGCGTTTGGCTCTTCTGTCTCCTTCAGTGTTTGCTCAGACTTCCTTGATTGCCTGATCATCATCCTCGACCGTCCTGGGACAGGGTGGCTGACTCTGCAGAGGAGTCCCTGGGGCAGTGGACTGTAAGTGGCATCTGACCCCCCTGGTTTCATGTGCCCCTTCTTTTTGGGGGGTCACACCTGGCAATGCTCAGGGGCTTCTCCTGGCTCTGCACTCAGGAATTACTCCTGGCGGTGCTTGGGGGACCATATGGGATGCGGGGATCGAACCCAGGCCGGCATGGGCTGGCCGCGTGCAAGGAAAAGCGTCCTACCTGCTGGACTATCGCTCCGGGCCCCTCATGTGCCCCTTCTTGCTTCCTGTTGAACTCACGGCTCCTTGGAAATGCAGGGCCTGAATCTCTGAGCTTTTGAGCCTGTTGTTCTCTCAGACCTAGATACTCTTTTTATTGGGGGTGGGTGTACTCAGAGGTTACTCCTGGCTCTACACTCATGGGCCCTTGGGGAGCCATATGAGATGCCAGA
This sequence comes from Cryptotis parvus, assembly GCA_021461705.1. Classification (NCBI taxonomy): domain Eukaryota; kingdom Metazoa; phylum Chordata; class Mammalia; order Eulipotyphla; family Soricidae; genus Cryptotis; species Cryptotis parvus. The sequence continues at coordinate 92,338 of JAJIBD010007262.1, read as the reverse complement.
TTCTAACCGGGTCAGCTACATACAAGGCAAGTGCTCTGCTCACTGTGCTATCTCCGGCCCCATTCTCTTCCCTTCTGCTCATACTAGTTCTTCCATCTCAGAAGCCACTTCCTTTGGGGCCCAGGGATTTCCTTGACCAGCTCCTACTATATCAAATATGCACTTTTTTGTTACTATATTTTGCAGGGTGAAAGGAGTCTCCCAAGCAGTGCTCAGCGCCCACATAATAATACAGCTGGTAAGCACTTGCCTTGCATGCAGTCAACATATGGTCCCCTGAGCCCCACCAGAAGTGAGCACAGAGTCAGGAGTAATTCCTGAGCAGCACTGCTGGTATGGCCCCTAAACAAACACAACCCACACCCTCCCCTGAAAAAAAAAAATGCAGTGCTCAGGAGACCTGGGGACCAGCTGTTCTCGGCCATTCGGCTGGTTGGTTTCATGCAAGGTCCCAAGGATATGACACTGCTCTGGCCCGTGGGGCCAGTGCTGGGGACCTCAGGGCTGTACCTAGGGATGCTCAGAACCATGTGGGGCCAGGAATCAGAGTCTCTGGCCAGTATTTAATGCCGCTCTCTCCTGTTCAAAGGTAAGCCAGGGGGTGGAAGGACTTACCCTCTTTTCCGTGGTAGAATGGGCCTGGCATAAAGGAGTTTTACCACTGGAAGTCGATTGAGTGAAAGGGTCTGTTTTGGGGGAGGGGGCTTTGGATCACACCCAGCAACGCTCAGGGGTTACTCCTGGCTCTGCACTCAGAATTACTCCTGGCAGTGCTCTGGTGACCATATGGGATGCTGGGGATCAAACCCGGGTTGACTGCTTACAGCCCTACCCATTGTACTATCACTCCGGCACCTAAGTGAGAGAATCGTTGTGCAGGCCTGTTCTGGTCTTTGCTCATATGCCTCCGAGGCAAGCAACAGCCTGTGACTTCTGTGTGTCTGACCTGTCCAGTCCTCTAACCTGTCCACCCCCACTCGCAACCTCCCAAAGTAATGTTCTTCAGTGAGTCCCTGAGTGAGGCACTTCATTCAGAGCAATGACCCACCCCGTCTGAGGCTCTTGCAGGCTCGTCTGGCCTGATAGGTGCCTCTGGGCACCGCATGAACCTGATCACAAGTGAGCAGTGTTTCCTCAAGGGGGTAACCCTGTACCCCTGGAGAATGCTGGAACTATCCAGAAGAGTGATAATATCTGTGGGTCTTGAGGCCAGAGCAATAGCACAGCGGGTGGGTCATTTACCTTGCACACAGCCAACCCGGGTTCAATCCCCACCATCCCATATGGTCCCCGAGCACTGCCAGGAGTAATTCCTGAGTGCAGAGCCAGGAGTAACCCCTGAGCATCACTGGGTGTGACCCAAAAGCAAAAAAAAAAAAAAAAAAGAAGAGAAAGAAAAAAATCTACGGGTCCTCACGGGTATATTTGCTGTTTGTTGACTTACATGAAGTGGATTTGGGGCAGAGGGGGGAAGGGGGCACTGAGTGATTTTTTTTTCTCTGTAAAGGGGGTGATAGGCCAAGTGAGAGGAGGGACTTGTAGGCTGGAGCTTGAGTCCCCGCCAACTCCAGGCCCTCTCCCTGGGGCAGCCAGTGAGCCTTTGCTGGGGACAGGACACCAGCAGTGGAGTGTGGGTCGGGGTCGGGAAGGAAGCGCTTTCAGGCAGATCTGGACTCTGGTGCCGCCTTCAGCCTTCCCGCTAGCCCGAGAAGGAAGAGTTTCCGTCGGATGCACGCACAGACTGAGGTTACCAAGTGAATGTTTGTTACTTACCGAGGGTCTCCCAGCGAGACAGCGGCAAGCCGGCCACACGTCAAAGACCCCCTCTTCCTGTGCACCCCGCTTGGTCTCTGATCTGCCTGCCGGCGCTCAACTTCATTCTACCTGACGGCTCATGAGGGGTGCCCTGGCTTCCATTCCTCGACACTGGGTCTCACCTTACAGGGGCCTGAGCTGGCAGAGCAGCTAAAAAGTGACTGGAATAAGATCTTTTCCTCTTCACTCTTCTTTCCCCAAATCTATAGACCAAAACGGGTCATGGCCCAGGAGCCATCCTGTGCACACAGAGCCCCGAGACTGGGCCAGCCACTCACTGCCGTGTGACCTCGGGCTCCTTTCCTTCCTGCAGCCTCCGTTGACCCTCCCCCGCTGGAGCAATGGGAGCAGTGCGCCCCTTCCTAGGGCTTCTGTGGTCCTGCTCTCTCCCGGTCAGCTGCCTTTGCCTTCAACCCTCTCGCTTTGGCCCCGCCCTGGCAAAACTACGGTGACGCAGGGCAGCATGAATGGCATGTTGCAGATGAAAGTGAGCGGGCACGGGGCAGCTCCTCTGTGTCAGCCCTGCTGGAGAAAATGCTTCCCCACCATTGATTGTCTGTGCCCATGGCCTTTGCGGAGTCGTTCCCAGAGGGCCCTGCCTGCCCGCCTGCCCCCGCCTGCCTCCTCCCCACCAATGTCTGTCTATCCAGGCCCACTCTCTGCAGCAGTTCTGTGCCTGTCCTTGCAAAGCTCCCTGCTCTGCAGGGAGAGGCTCGGAAACTCAGGTTACAATGCATTCCCCCTATCCTTGTGCCCTCCCGCCGCCCTCAGCCGGGCCTGCAGCAGGGGCCATCCTGATAAAGAGAGGTCAGAGCGCCTCGCTTCTCCCGCCAGCCCCCCCCCAGGGCTCCCCATCTGGGAGGAGATGCCAGCGGCCTTGCTGTGACCCGTGGGCTGCTTGATCTACCTCATTGCCTCCCACTCCCCTTGGAACACACCAGCCGGCTGTACCAGCAGCCTTGCGAGGCTCTCAACATGCCAGGCATGCGCCTGCCTCCGACCTTTGCATTTGCCCTTGGTCCTTATAAGAACATCTTCCCCCAGGCCTCCACGTGACCTCCCTCCCTTCACCCACGGGTCTCCACCTCATCCCAGCATTTTCCTGTCTGCCCCCCTAAATTTCCCTCCCTGCCTGCTTCTGTCCTTTAATCTGCTTTCTTTTTCTTTTCACTACCAAGAAACATGGAATTATGTGTTTCCTGTCTGCCCCCTACAACAGCCACAAGTCCTGTAAGATCCCCTGTCGTTCCCCAACCCTCAGGAAGGGAGAGAAAGAATGCCAGGAAGCTACGAAAAAGGGAAAAGCCAGCTCTGAACCAGCACCGGGCCAGCACCTCGAGAGACTCAGGTAAAGCCTCAGTAACTGAACAACGGATTCAGGTGCAGGCAGGGAGCAAGGAGCATGGACCAGAAAAGAAACTGCAGCGATAGAGCCAGTCACCGGAAGGCCTGAGTATTGGATAAAGGGGCATTTCAAAGGACAGAATGTGCTTCTCAGTAGGCAGGCTCAGGACCACTAGGGAGCCCCAGGGGGCCAGAAGTGGAACTAGCCCTTGCTTCAGAGAAGCTCCATGGGAATGGAGGAAGCGCAAATACTTTAAAAATGAGAATTTGAGCACTAGAGGAGAACAGGGAGAATCTCCAGTTTCATGGAGGGGAAAGTCTAACCACGACACAAAACCCCAAAGTCTTTTGCTCTTATTTATTTTTCTTTCTAATGTATGGGCCACACCAAGCAATGTTCAGAAGTGCTCGGGTGCAGAGGATTGAATTCAGGGCCTCAGAACATGCCAGCAGATATTTGCTTGGCCTCTTGAGCAATTTCCCCAGCCCTCAAAATGCCATTTTGATAAAAGAATGAGAAACTCCCCAAATAAATTTTATGTTTTGCTTTCTGTTTTCATGGGGACCATACCCAGTGGTGCTCAGACACTCTGAGGCCATCAGCACCACATCGGGAATCACCAGGGCAACACCTACCAGTGCCAGGTGACCCCTGAGTGTGAGGATGGAACTGAGGATGGCACCCCGGACCTCGCTCATGTGAGGCATGCTCAAGTGCCTTCCCCTGGCTGCCCAAACTGAAAACTGCTATAAAGGAACACACTAAGCCAAGTCATAAGATAAGGATAATCTGGAGAGAAAATATTTGCAGTGTTCACAACAGCCAAAGGTTCATCCGTCTAATTCATAATCCCAGGGGTCAGAGAGAGAGAATAAAGGGGTTAAGCTTGCTTGCCTCCCACAGACCGTGGTTTGAATCCTCAGCACCACACAGAGTCCCCCAAGTACCTTCAGGGGTCACCCCTGAGCACAGAGACAAGAATAATCCCTGAGCATTCCTAGATGTGGCCAAACTGCCACCCCTTTACACAAACACACACACACACACACACACACACAGAATTTCTGGAAATGCATTAAAAGAACCACAATCTTATGGAAATAAGCATAGCATAGGCTGACAACACCTAAGCACAAATGACTTTTATACACATAAACAGAAGCTCAAACTCACTGGAAAGGGTTCAGGAAGTAGCTCAAAGGGTTAGTGTGATGCTTCACATACTGGAAGCCCAGTTTTGATCCCTAATAGTGCATAGTTCCCTGAGCACTGCTAGGAATGACCTCCAAGCACTGCCAGCTATGGCTCCAAATAATTTTTTTCTAAAAAATATTTTTAAAAAATGGCGAGTGATAGCACAGCGGGTAGGGCATTTGCCTTGCATGCGGCCAACCCAGGTGCAACCCCCGGCATCCCACATGGTCCCCCGAGCACCGCCAGGAGTAATTCCCTGAGCAAAGAGCCAGGAGTGACCCCTGAGCATTGCCGGGTGTAACCCAAAAAGCAAAAAAATAAATAAATAAATAAAAATAAAAAATAAAGAAAGTCAGGAAAACTACAGTGGGGTATCATTTCTTACCAGTTTGGCAAAGAGTCCTAACGTTTAATAATATTCTCTGTAGGCAGTTCTGTAAGGAAACAGCACTCTCACACAAGTTCTCAGAGAGTACTCATACATGTGAATAAAAAGTGGCACCAGCTCCCGAAAGAGCATTTTGGCAAAAGCTTTCAAAATTACGAATGTGTCCGGTTATCCTACTTCTGGGAACTTATCCTTTAGATATAGTTGTGCAGATAAGAAGTGATGTATGCATGAAGTGATTTTCCACATTTCTATTTGCCTTAGCCAAAACTGAAAACAGGCTGGGGTGATAGTTCAGCAGGTAGGGCGCTTGCCTTGCATGTGGCCCATCCAGGTTTAATTCCCGGCATCCCATATGTTCCCCAAGCTCCACCAGGAGTAACTTCTGGGTGCAGAGCCAGAAGTAATCCCTGAGCCCCATTTGGTATGGCCCTCCTGTCAAAAGGAAAAGGAAGGAGGAGCCAGGGCGAGAGCACAGCTGGTAGGCGCTTGCCTTCATGTGGCTGACCTGGGTTCATATGGGATCTCCTGCATCCCATAGGGTCCCCCAGTACTACAAGGAGTAATTCCTGAGTGCGGAGCTAGGAGTAACCCCTGAGCATTGCTGCGTGTGATCCCCCAAAAAAAGAAAGGGAAGAAGGGAAGGAGGAAAGGATGGACGGAGGGAGGGAGAAAGGAAGGACTGCAAGCCAGCTTGCAGTAGTAAGGGGGTAGGTGTCTAGTAGGAAGGGGTTAGGTGTCTAGTAGTAAGGGGGGGTAGGTGTCTAGTAGTAAGGGGTAGGTGTCTAGTAGGAAGGGGTTAGGTGTCTAGTAGTAAGGGGTTAGGTGTCTAGTAGTAAGGGGGTAGGTGTCTAGTAGTAAGGGGTAGGTGTCTAGTAGTAAGGGTTAGGTGTCTAGTAGGAAGGGGTTAGGTGTCTAGTAGTAAGGGGGTAGGTGTCTAGTCGGAAGGGGGTAGGTGAAGTGACACTCTGTCCTTCCATACAGTTGAGGACCATGCGCCTATGCTAACAGGTGAGGGAGAGCCATGTGTCGCTGGGGAGATTGTGAGGGATGTTAGCTCCCACAGTCCAGCTGCAGAGAAGCACAGAGGATGTTCCACCCTTTATAGGAAAAGGAGAGGATTTATTAGAATCCCTATGTGAAGGCAGGTAGGGAGGGCAGTAATGCCCCACAGGCGCTAGTGAGTACCTGAAGCAACAACAAACTCTCCCCAGAGCCTCTGGGGTGGACTGCTCCGACCCCTCAGTTTGGGACATCTGAGCTGTGAGAGGATATATTTCTGCTGCCTGCAGTGGTCTGGTTTGGGGGGGTGGTCTTCGGGAGGCAGTCCTGTGCAGTCTTGAGCCAGCCTCTCCGCCCATCTCCTGCTCCATAAAACCAGAGGTACTCATTCTTCTTGCTTTTTAGTCTATGTTTTTTGTTTTTGTTTTGGGACCATACCTGGCTGTGCTCAGGGCTTACTCCTGGCTCTGTATTTGGGGATCACTTCCAGTGGAGCTCAGGAGGCCATTCGTGGGGTGGTGGTGGGGATGGCACCCTGGTGAGCCGTGTGTAAAGCAAGTGCTGTATTATCTCTCAGCCCCGGGATAATCATTCTTACCAAAGGCGTCAGCTTGAGTTCCGAGGATCAAATTGGGTTAATTTTTCAAAGATGTTAGAATAAGGTCTGCCACATAGTAAGTGCTATATAAATGTTAACTAAATATGTGATTGTCTTTGCACAAAGAAATCTTGGAAGGACAACCAAGAAACGAATAGGAGTGTCTGGGAGAGTGGGGATAGAGCGAGGCACAGATGGAATCAAGACTTCGCAGAGCCTCTGCATGGTGCAGGCTTTTATATATTTTTCTTTTGAGCCATATGGATGTATTATCTATTTAAAAATTAAATTAAAAATTATCTTAAAACACACATCCTATTACTTTCCAGCTCGTGGCTTTCCACCACATCTATATCAAAATCAAATATCTTAAGGCTGACAAATGCCACCAGAATGGGAGTCCCCAGCCTCTGCCAGTTCCCCCTCCTTCACTCTCTTCTGCCTTCTTGGGGTCTGCCAAGCCCACTCCCACCTCAGAGCCTATGTCCTGGCTGTTCCCTCACCTCCTTCTGGTCTCTGCCTAATGTCACCTCTGCAGAGAGGTCTTTTGCTTAAAAAAAAAAAGTTGAATAACAAACAAACAGAAAAAGCTCCAACGGCCCTCAGGCTGGGTCCTCAGACCTGCTTTACATCCAGGCATGTCTCCCCCTGACATTCCAGAGCTGCTGATTGGCTACTCCCAGCCAGAGGGCGGGCCTGCGTGGGTCTACTCACAGCTGGATCCCAGTCCCTAGCATGGCCTGGCACACGCGTAAATATTTGTTAGATGAATGGATGAGAGAAGGCGTCCAGTGTAAAAGAGCTCAGCGTGGTGCCTGGCACTCAGCGAGGTGTCTTCTGAAGAACACCTTCGCTGGCTTCTCCAGACCCTCCCCCGCCACAGCTTCCCGTGTGACCGTATGTTGGGGCCCCTTACTCCCCAGTCTCCTCCCTCAGCAGCCTTCACATTCAGTGGTTGACCTGGAGGTGTGACTGGGCTTGTGCAGCAGACAATGACTCCCCTGTGCAGGGGCTGTGGGAACCGGGGTTCCGCCTGGCTCCAGCGCCCTCCTTTCCCAGGACTGCGAGTGCAGAGCTACCCACAGGGACCACTGTGTCATTTCCTGACTCGTCAGGAATTCCAGCCTGGCTCCCTGTGGGCAAGTCCGCACAGTGGTGGAACAGAAATCATTCTTGCTGTAAAGCTGGAGATAGCTCAGCCGGCGCCTTCCCCAGGTCCTGGAGAGAGCAGCTGGGTCCATTTCCCCCACCTGGTGCCTTTTGTTGGTTGTCAGGGTTTTGGGGGTGGGCCCTTGCCTTGGAGTCCTCAGCCCAGACTCTCAGCCACTCACTGTCCAGCTGATAGGTTGGAGAGGGTTTGCTTTGTTCAGCCGAGAGCTCTCTAGCTCAGGCTGCCAGCAACCCAGTCTCTTGCCTGTCAGGGCGGGGTCAGGGAGCTGTGGGCTGGGGGGTGTCTTGCAGCTGCAGCAGTTACACACTGGGAGGAGAGAGGAACACTCAGGACCTTGATTCCTCACCCTTCTCGACTCACCTCTCCCTCGGCGGCCAAGGGGAGGTCAGGAGCGCATACTCAGGCCTCTTCTTCCTTCTCAGCCTCACGGGCGCTGCCAGTGCCCTGGCATATGTAGGCACCAGTGCAGATTAAATGCGCTAATGTGGGGCCAGGGAGATGCTCAAAGGGCAGGACACAGGCTTTGCGTGCGGGAGCTCGGGTGCCATCCCAGCACTGCATGGACCCCAGAGCAGTACCAGGAGTGACCCTAAGCTCCAAGCTAGGAGTAGCCCCTGAGTACCACCAGGCGTGACCACTAACACTGTCAGGAGTAGCCTCCCCAGTGTTACCCTCCCAAAAAATAATAAAATAATCTGCGGTCCACATGGAAGGAAGAGTGCCCTTCACAGGGAGATCATGAGTCTGACAGGTCTTGAACCCGGCCCGCATACAGCTGGTGCTCAATAAAAGTGCTCTTTCCTGCCCTCCTCTGGCCTGCAGGCCTGGGCAAAGCCAGCCAGGCTGACCTGTCTCAGGGACTTCTCCTCCCACACTCTAAGGCTTGCAGGGCTCTGGGAGCCTCATGCATCTGGGGCCTTTCCCTTCCCGGGGAGCCAGAGTCTGCGGGCAGCTGAGGTGACAACTTCTAGTTGGTGAGTGACACAGACCAGCCAGAGAGGAAAGACGGGTGGTGGGGGTTGGGGGGAACTCAGGCATGACACCCAGTGAGAAACCACAGCATTGTGCCACCTCATTGCACAGAACTGTGGCTGGGATGAGGCTTGGGGGTAGAAGCTGGGTGCTCTGGTGACCAGGTGAACAGCTGGGCTTGACCCAAGCAAAGGGGGTTCTGTGCCACCTTAGTGTGCCTGGTATTTTCTTGGTGTGGGAGAAGGCAGCTATAGCTCATGTGGAGCAAACAGCACTGCCCCCTGGAGCCTGGGAGTACCCAGAGCTGGCACGTGCCTACCCCCTACCTCCAGCTGGCAACCCAGTCCAGCCCAGAGCACTGCCCCAAGGGACCAAGATCTCACAGGCTGCAGGAGAGAGCAGAGGAGGGCCCCACTAGCCCAGTTGAGGTCCCATTCAGGAAATAAGCCGCTGGGCCTTCCCTGCAGGAGGCAGTCAGGCAGACTGCCAGAGGACTGCAGGGAAATGCGGCTCTGTCCCCGCAGTGCTGCCTGATTCAGCTGCTCGGCTCAGAGAAGGCCGCTGAGCAATAGGGAACCCTGCCTTAGGGCACAAAGATGGCCTTGGGGCCTTGCAGGTAGCCCAGGCTCCTGCAGGATGCGACATGGGCTGGCTTCTCCTTGGCACCGCTGACTAATGGGCAGCAGATGTTGGCTCCCAAGGCCATGGTCAGTTGCCTCCCTTGCCCACCCAGAAGAATTGCCTTTGACTAACTGGAAGGAGAGGACCTGGCAAGGGGTTACTTGCTACCTAACATGTCACTGACTTCAAGGTGGCTGTGTGGGTGGAGATCTGAAAGTGGGAGCAAGTAGGTTCCAAGCCCCATTCTGCTGTGTTACTTTCATCACATCACTTCCCCTCTCTGGGCTGCGGTGGTTTCACCTATGGGTCACCTCATTGTTCTCCAGCAGCCTCTCCTACTTCCTCTCCTCTGGAAGTAAGGCCTTCCCCCAGCACACACAACTTTCTTCCTGTTTTCATTCTTGATTTTTGTTGTTGCTGTTTTCTGTTTGCTTTTGTTTGGGGGCCACACCCAGCTTTGCTCAGGGGTTACTCCTGACTCTGCTCAAGGAACACTTCTGGTGGCCTTAAGAGAACATATTTGGGGCTGGAGTGATAGCACAGTGGTAAGGCATTTGCCTGCATGAGGCCGACCCAGATTTGATCCTCGGCATCCCATATGGTCCCCGAGCACTGCCAGGAGTAAGTCCTGAGCAAAGAGTCAGGAGTTAACCCTGAGTGTCACGGGTGTGACCCAGTAACATCTCCATATGACCTGTCTCATGTAAGTAGAGCCCAAGGACACCTGCTTCCTCCAGGAACATAAAGAGCCTCAAACCATTCCATCAGGTCATGGGAATGAGGTCTATAATTGTTACTGGTATCTGGCATATCAAATACGACACGGGTAGCTTGCCAGGCTCTGCCGTGCGGGTAGCATACTCTTGTAGTCATCTCAAAATCCAGCATTTATTGATGATAGGCTGTGATAGGCTGGTCTGCTGGGTGGAGTTCTGACGAGGGGAAGTCCAGATGTGGAAAATGGAGGTCCTCATGGAGTGGGGGTCGTCTGGCTTGTTGTGAGGCTCTGCTGGGGTGGCGGGCCAGAGCTAGAACCTGCCATCCCTCCCGGGTGCCTCATGAGCGGCTGGGCACAGTGAGAGCCAGTAGCAGCTCTGCCCCATGTCTGTCTCTGGATCAGCATACCTGGGCCGGATTAAAAAGACTGCAGCAGGGTGGATCTCGATGAGCTGGACTGTGATAGGCTGGTCTGCTGGGTGGAGTTCTGACTTATCTCCCAGCCCTTATTCTTTTCTTTATTTATTTATTTTGGCTTTTGGGCCACACTCAGTGATGCTCAGGGATTACTTCTGGCTCTCTACTAAAGAATTACTTCTGGGGGCGGGCGATAGTCCAGCGGATAGGGCGTTTGCCTTGCACGCGGCTGGCCCATGCCGGCCCGGGTTCGATCCCCGGCATCCCATATGGTTCCCCGAGCACCGCCAGGAGGTAATTCCTGAGTGCAGAGCCAGTAGAAACCCCTGAGCATTGCGGGTGTGACCCAAAAAATCAAAAACAAACAAAAAAAGAATTACTTCTGGTGGTAGTCAGGGGACCATATGGGATATGGGGAATTGAACACCGGCAAACGCCCTACCTGCTATACCGTCTCTCCGGCCTTTCATTTTTTTTTTAAGTTTTTAGTTTTTGTGCCCCAACAGTGCTCTGGGGTTACTCCTGGCTCTGCATTCAAGAATTACTCCTGGCGGTGTTTGGGAGTCAGATGGGATGCCGGAGATAGAATCTACGTTGGCTCCATGTAAGGCAAGTTCCCTTTCTGTCGCCCCTACTGCTCTGGCACTTCGCTCTTGTCTTCAAACAGGACCAATCAAGCACCTTCTAGGTTCCAAGCACTTACAAGGCACTCAGCAGATTGGCAGAGCTTAAAGTCTTGAAGATAGAGAGAAAATACCTTCTTGGTGCATACAATGATATTTGGGTTTTCCTCCAAAATAATGTTGAAATAACAACGATACATCAGGTCTGGAGAGAGAGCACAGCAGAATGAGCACATGCTTTGCATGCAGGGGGCCTGGCTCAGTCCTCAGCACCACATAACCTCTATGGCGACCTCCCAAGCACCAAACCGTGAATGATCTCTAAGCACCACTGACTAAAGTCTCCAAATAAACAAACAGAAAGATACAAGCTATATTTGGGTGGGAAAGCTCTGCTCTCTATCACGATAGACCAGTTACCCCCATCCTTCCTGTCTCTTTTCTTTGGGGTAGTAACGGATGACAACATGATATAGGTTTCTGGCATACAATCCTTCAAATCACAGTATCTGCTACCTTATGTTCATCACTGGAATTCTAGTTTCTCCTCAGCCCCATATAGATGACTCCTAGATGCCCTTGGGCTATCTCACATGTGACAGGACATATTGAGATGTTACTGGTGCCCGCTCGAGTAATCGATGATCTACAAGAAGTCAAGTAATCAAGTGATATATATATATATATATATATATATATATATATATATATATATATATATATATATCTTTTTGGGTCACACCTGGCGATGCTCAGGGGGTTACTCCTGGCTCTGCACTCAGGAATTACTCCTGGCAGTGCTCGGGGGACCATATGGGATGCTGGGGATCGAACCTGGGTCGGCCGCATGCAAGGCAAATGCCCTACCCACTGGACTATCGCTCCGGCCCTCCTTTATATAATTTACTCACTCTCTCCCTTTCCTTACAGTAGCAGCTCCTTTTATTTTTATAGTTTAAATGTTTACTTTTGTTTTTTTGGAGGGTTGGAGGGCAGGGGTTGGGTCACTTCCAGTCCTGCTGAGGCCCAATTCCTGGCTCTGTGCTAAGGAGTGACCCGGTGATGCTCAGAGCACCATATATGGAACCATGGTACTGGCTAGGGAGTCTGGATCAGCTGCATTCAAGGTCTTAGCCCTTGTCCTGTTTCTCACGCCCCTCCCTGATTCCTCTGATTCTGTCCCTCTTGAAGCTTAGAGAATTAACAGTAAACAGGGGTTGGCAAACTTTCCGTGAAGGGCCAGTGAATCTTTATACTTTTTGAAGGCTATACGGTCGTGGTTTCAGCACTCAGTTCTCTCGTGGTGTGAGAGCTGCCATACATGATTCACAAGTGGAGCGTGACTGTGTTTCGATATAACTTCATTTACGGACACTGAGATTTGCATTTGGCATCATTTTCATATGTTATGCAATGTTGTTCTTCTTTTGGTATTTTGAGCCATTCCAAAGTGAAAAAAGCCATTCTTAGCACATGCCATTCACAAACAGGCTGAGGGCCCTGCCTGCCTACCCGACTCCGTGATTGGGATCAGCTCAGCCCTCTGTACCAAGAAGTCTTCACGGTGGTGGCAGACACCGTCATCTCCGGAGGCTTTGTGTGCTGCCAGCCAAGCAGTAGCTTGCTGGTGCCCACCCGCCCCTCCACTGCAGAGGAGAGTCTCTTTGCAAATAGGAAGCAGCTGTGTGGTGCCCCCTCCATACCACGTGTGACATTCTGTCCTTAAAAACCTCTCCTCTGGTGGTTTTGGCATCTGCTGTGGACGGAACTGTGTCGCCTCACATCCGGAGAATCCTAAATTAAATCCTTCCCTCCAGCATCTCTGGACAGGGCCCTCACTGAACCACGGGCGGGAGATAGTCAGAGCAGAGCTTCATCCCACTGGACCAGTGCTCTGTTTTAAAATACATACACATATATATTTACATATAAAATATATAACATATTTAGTATATGTTTTAATATCTATAATAAATGTTTATGTATTACTATGAAGGCCGGAGTAATAGTCCAGCATTAGGGCGTGTGCCTTGCACGTGGCCAACCCTGCTTCAATCCCTGGTATCCCATGTGGTCCCTTGAGCACCGTCAGGACTGATTCCTGAGTGCAGAGCCAGGAGTTACCTCTGAGCTTCACTGGGTATGATTCAAAAATCAAAGATGATAGATGGATGGATGGATGGATGGGTGGGTGGATGGATGGATGGATGGATGGATGGATGGATGGATGGATGGATAGATGGATAGATAGATAGATAGATAGATAGATAGATAGATAGATAGATAGATAGATAGATCAATCACTGTATCACTGTCTTCCCATTCATCATCGACTTGCTCGAGCGGGCACCAGTAACATCTCCATATGTCCTTTCTCATGCTAGTAGAGCCCAAGGGCACCTGCTTGCTCTAGGAACATAAAGAGCCTCAAACCATTCCATCAGGTCATGGGAATGAGGTCTAAAATTATTACTAGTATTTGGCATATCAAATACGACACGGGTAGCTTGCCAGGCTTTGCCGTGCGGTAGCATACTCTTGTAGTCATCTCTAAATCGAGCATTTATTGATGAGCCGGGCTGTGATAGGCTGGTCTGCTGGGTGGAGTTCTGATGAGGGGGAAGTCCAGATGTGGAAAATGGAGGCCCTCATGGAGTGGGGGGGTTGTCTGGCTTGTTGCAAGGCTCTGCTGGGGTTGCGGGCCAGGGCTTTTTGTCACATAGATTCAAGTTTATATAGTCTACTCCAAAAAGCATCTACTTTTCACTTTGAATTTTCTCTCATTCATTTTATCCTCCTTTTAACTTTTTACTTCCTTGATAACACCTTACTAAGATCCTCAAACCACACGCCCCCACCTCAAGCCCCCTCCCCAATACTGCTGGAACACACACACGCCTATATAAACGGCTCAAAGACGGGTGATAGAAACACCACACATTACAGACAGATAGACAGATATAGATATATTTCTATATATCTATATATATTTGTGCCATAGAGATTGGCACACATCAAAAAGGATAAGCTCATCCAGTGCTGGTGTGGATGCAGGGAGAAAGGGAGAAAGGGATTCTCCTTCATTGCTGGTGGAAATGCTGATGATCCAGCTTTTCTGGACAACAGTATGGGCATTCCTCAAAAAACTAGAAGTTGAGCTTCCATAAGACTTAGAAATACCACTCCTGGGGATATACCCTAGAGCCCAAAAAAACACAATTCAGGAAAGGTATCTGTATTTCTTCCTCGTTCATTGCAGCACTATTCACAATAGCTAGAAACTGGAAACACCCCAAGTGCCCAAGAACAGATGATTAAGTATAAAAACTATGGTCCATCTACATAATGGAATACTATGTAGCCATTAGGAGAAATGGGTCATCAAATTTGCTTATACGTTGATGGACATGGAGAGTTTTATGCTGAATAAAATGAGTCAGAAGGAGAGGAACAGGCATAAAATTATAGCACTGATTTACAAGATATAAAAAAATTAGTGTAAGAATAATACCCAAAGACAGTAGAAATGAGAGCCAGGAGCACTGGTCCATGGTTGGAAGGGCAGTTAGGCTAGAGTAAGGGAACACCACAATAATTGGAAATGATCACTCTGGACAAGCACTGAGTGCTGAAAGGTGGTAAAGGGGTACACATGATAACCTTTCAGTAATGTATTGCAAAGCACAGTGCTTAAAAGGAGAGAGTCATAAAAGGCAGGCTGGGGTTGTAGGGAAGGAGGGAAACTGGGGACAATGGTGGTAGGAAGCGTGCACTGGTGAAGGGATGATTGTTGGAACTTCATATGACTGAAACCAAATCATGAACAACTTTGTAACTGTATATCACACAGTAATTCAATTAAATAAATAAATGTGTATATAATTTTAATCTTAATTTAAGCATGTGGGAGTCACAATACCGTTAATAATAGCTTCATGAAAAAAAATAATAGCTTCATGTATACACTGTCTCAACACCACATCCACCATCATGGTGGTACCTCTTACTTCCCTTCACCAAAGGTCCCAAAGGCCTCTCCCATTCTATTCCCCTTCCCCACCTTCCTGCAAACTCAGTTCTGTGGGTCAATACTCCAGTTTTGTTGCCTTCGATTGTTCCTTCTTTCATGTGTGTCTTTAAATCCCACATGAGAGAAATAAATTTTGTTTTCTTTTGGGGTCACACTGATGATGCTCAGGGATTACTTCTGACTCTGCCCTTAGTAATTACTCCTGGTGGTGCTCAAGAACCAAATGGGATACCAGGGATCAAACCCAGGTCAGCCGTGTGCAAGGCAAACGTCCTACCTGCTGTGCTATCGTTCCAGCCCCGAGAGAAATAATTATATATATAACATATATGGAAATTATAGAATTAGAGGGTATCATGCCGAGTGAATACCCTCCAGTTTGACTTCTGACTTCATCAGCATGATACCTTCTAATTCCATATATATAATATTTATTATATATAAATATAACTATAAAAATAAGGGGATTATAAAATAAAGGGATATATGTATATCTCTCCCTTTCATTCTGACTTCAGAGACCCTCTTTCCTTCTGACTTCACTCAGCGTGAGACCCTCTTTCCTCTGACTTCACTCAGCGTGAGACCCTCTTATTCCATCCATGTAGTGGCAAATCGCATGATTTTGTCCTTTCTTACAGCTGCATAGCATTCCATTGTGTATATATAGCACGATTTCTTTATCCATTCCACTGTGGTAAGACAGATGGGTTGCTACCGTATCTTGGCTTTTGTGCTGCAGTAACCAAAGGTGTCCATATGTCCTTTTAATTTAATGTTCTGTGCGTGGGGGATAAAGGCCAAGAAGTTGTGTTGCTGAGTTGTTTCCAGTCTTTTTTTTTTTTGAGAGATTTTTTTCTTGAGAGATCTCCATATTGATTTCCATAGACATTGTACTGAATGACACCCCATCAATAGAAGGATTCCTTTCTCGCCATAGTGCCTCCAACACTGACTGTTTCCAGATGTTTTGACATGTGCCATTCTCACTGGTGTGAGATGCTATCTCATTGTTGTATTGATTTGCATTCCCCTAATCATAAGTGACGATGAGCACTTTTCATATGCCTGTTGGAATCTAAAACCCAATCATGTCTTCTTTGGGGAAGTGTGTGTTCATCTCCCTCTCTCTCTCTCTCTCTCTCTCTCTCTCTCTCTCACTTAACATTTTGTGTCACACCCAGCATTGCTCAGGGGTTACTCCTGGCTCTGCACTCAGGAATTATTCCTGGTGGTGCTCAGGGACTGTATAGGATGCCGGGATCGAACCCATGTTTGGTCATATGCAAGGCAGATGCCCTACCCACCGTACTATCGCTCTGACCCTCTTATCACAGTTTTGAATGTTGAATATTTTTGTGTTGCTGAGTATTGTGAGTGCTTTACAGATATTTGATATTAGCCCTTTAGCTAATATATTGTCTGTAAATATTTTCTCTCATTCAGTAGGGTCTCTTTTTAGTTTAGTTTGAGTTTCTTTTGCTATGCAGAAGCTTTTTAATTCAATGTAGTTCCATTTGTTTATTTTTGGTTTTGTTGTCTTTGCTTCTTTGTTTACGTCTCTTGTTGAAGACAACTCTGAGGTCCATTTCCTGAAGGGTCCTGCCTATTTTCTTCCAATGTGCTCAATGTTTTCTGCTTTAATCTTGAGGTCCTTATCTTTACTTTTGTCTGGGGTGTAAGGTATGGATCTAATTCCATTTTATTAAATGTGGCTATCCAGTTTTGCCAGCACTATTTGTTGAATTTCTTTCTCTGTTTCATGTATTTAGCATCTCTGTTGTAGATTAATCACTGTAAATTGGGGGGGGGGGGGGGGGGGGGTTAATTCAAGATTCTCAGTTCTGTTCCATTGGTCTGTGAGTCTATCTTCATTCCAGTATCATGCTGTTTTGATTCTTATAGCTTTGCAGTTCAATTCATAGTTAGGAAATGCAATACTTCCCATATACTTTCTTCTTCCCCCACCTCCCCAACTCCTTAGTATTGCTTTGGTTCTTTGGGGAGTCTTACGGTTCCATACAAATTTTGGTAGTTTGTTTCAAGTCTTTGAAAAATGTCATTGGAATTTTAATGGCTATTGCATTGAATCTTCATAATGCTTTGGATAGGAAGAAGAGCAGTTATCTTACAAGAAGCAACACTGAAGCCAGAGAGATAGTACAGGGTTAAGATACTTGCTTTGCAGCCCATCAGTTCCAAACCTGGTTTGGATCTCTGGCATGATATATGGTCCTCCAAGAACTGCCAGGATTTGCCCCTGAGTACAGAGCTAGGGATAATCACTGAGCACTGCTGGGTGTGTCCTCAGCACCCAACCTGAATAAAAAAAGTCACAACAGAGAATTTATTCTTTCTCTGCCATATGAGGATGCTTCCAGAAGTTCCTCTGCAGGCCAGGAAGAGAATCTTCACCAGAACCCAACCCTGCTGTGACCTGGGAGGTGTCACTGCTGAGACAGTGAGGAATAGCTATTTGTTGTTGAAACCACCTGTCTATAGTGTGTTGTTATAGCTGCCCAAGCAGAGTAATGCATCATTGATGAGTCCTGCCTAAATCGATGATCTGACAGTGGGCTGCAAATGGGGTTTTCTAGCTCTTTCTAGTGCACTCTCATTTTATTTTTTCTACAAAGAAAACGTGTTTGCTCAATCAGCTGGAACTGAGCAGTAGTTCCTCCTAAAAAAGCAGGATAAATACTTAATGCTCCAAGGGAAGGTTTTGTTTTTACTTTTTAGATGGAAATTTCTAAGACTTGTTTGTAGGTGGAGAGGCTAGTTCTGTGAGATGGATGGTGCAGGAGAGGAAGAGGAGTGAAGTCTCCGGTGGGGAGAGAGAGATTCAGAGGCCAGCGGATGTGGAGAAGCCCAGGGAGTTAGAGAACAGAAGAAAGGCTATGAACAGGTTTATCTGGCTGGAGCTAGGGGCCAGCTGACGGAGAAGTGCCCAGAGCCTCAGAGTGGATCTGACTGGCATCCTATTGACGGCCGGGAGCCTGCTGCATGGCAGGTGGCCGCCTGCTCCCCTTCCAGAGAAGGTGTCTGGCTGGTCTTCCGCGGGCCTGGTCTTTCTTTTTATTTGCTTTTTTTGGGTCACACTCGGCAATGCTCAGGGGTTTCTCCTGGCTCTGCACTCAGGGAATTACTCCTGGCGGTGCTCAGGGGACCATATGGGATGCTAGGGATCGAACCCAGGTCGGCATGGGCCGGCCGCGTGCAAGGCAAACGCCCTACTCGCTGGGCTATCGCTCTGGCCTGGGCCTGGTCTTTCCAGGCTAGTACCTTGGAGGTAGCAGGGGCAAGGCAGCACAGGGTGAGCACAGGAGGGCCTGAGGCCTGCCACAGAGAACAGGAATGATGGCTGGATGTGAAGTGGACGGGAGGCTCTTGAGCCGACCAACTCCCCAATTCTTTCTGCAGCCAGCCTGGCACAGAGTAGTGGTGGGAAGGCTCGAGTTTTGATGGAGTGAATGAATCATAGCAAACACTTCTGTATCACTTGCTGTGGCCAGGCACTAGTCTAACAGTTCATAAATTTCTCCCAAGACCCCTGTGAAGTGGAATTTGCTCATATCCCCATTTTTTAAAAATCTCTCTCTCTTTTTTTTTTTTTTTGGTTTGAAGCCACATCTGCTAGTTTCTCCCTGCTCTGTGCTCAGGGATCGTTCCCGGTATTGCTCAGGGCCCATGCGATACCCTGAAGTGAACCAGAATATGCACAGCATGTGCTCAGCCTATGAGCCACCTGTACAGCCCCTGTTGCTCTCCACATTTTACAGATGAGGAAATTGAGGCTCAGAAGGCCAAAATAATATGTCCAAGATCAGAGAACTAGAAAAGGCAGAGTTAGTCTACTGCCAGTCTGGACTGTGAGTCTATGTTTCTAACCCAAGGATACACTCAGGGGATGAGCGGGAGGTAGAGAGCTCCGATCTCAGAAAGGCCAGCTAGATTTTGAGGCCAGAGTCCTTATCTGGTCAAGAGAGAGTCTGAGGGCTGGAGCTCTAGCACAGCAGGTATGGCGTTTGCCTTGCACGGGCGGCCGACCTGGGTTCCATCTCCAGCATCCCATATGGTCCCCTGAGTAGCGCCAGGAGTAATTCCTGAGCCAAGAGCCAGGAGTAACCCCTGAGCATTGCTGGATGTGACCCAAAAAGAAAAGAAAGAGAGAGAGAGAGAGAGAGAGAGAGAGAGAGAGAGAGAGAGGCCTGAGACAAAAGACAATGCATTGGGGCCGGAGAGATAGCACAGTGGGTAGGGGCGTTTGCCTTGTGTGCAGCCAGCCCGGGTTTGGGTTCGATCCCCGGCATCCCATATGGTCCCCCGAGCATCGCCAAGAGTAATTCCTGAGAGAAGAGCTAGGAGTAACCCCTGAGCATCTCTGGGTGTGACCCAAAAAGAAAAAAAAAAAAAGGACAATGCATTGAAACATACTCAGTTGTAGATTGTGACAACTGCCACAAAGGAGACAAGCATGAGATGGTACCTCAGAAGGAGGACCTGGGAGGACTTCTCAGAGGAGGCAGCATTTCAGGTCTATGAGAGAAGGAACAGGAAGAGTATCCTAGGAAGAGGGAACAGTAGCTGACACCTGAAACCAAAACTCAAAGGATTGTGAGAATTGAAAACGATTCTGGTGCGGCTGAAGAGGAAGGCTCAAGAGAGTCCCAGAAGTGGACAGAAAAGAGGCCTGCCAGGCCCCAGAAACCATGAGAAGGGACTTGGTTTATAGTCTATTGCTCTCTTTATATTTTATTCATTATTAGTTTGTTGCTTTGTTTGGGGGCCACACCAGCAATGCCTAGGGCTTGCTATTGGCTTTGTGCTCAGGGATCACTCCCAGAGGTCAGGGCACCATATAGGTGCTAGGGATTGAAGCAGGTGAGCAGTGTGCAAGGCGCGTGCCTCACTTGCTGTACTATTCCTCTGGCTCTTCTTTTTCGTTTTACTTTAATTATTCTGAGTGAAATAGGAGGCAAGCTGTTGGAGGTTTTAAGCAAAGAATTTACTTGATTCACTTTATATTTTAAAAATAAATGGGACTGAAGAGATATCTTGAGGAGCTGAACACATGCTTTGCACACAGGAGGCCCAGGTTTATCCCTGACACCACGTGATCCCCCATCTCAGCACCCAAGGAGCAATCTGGAGCACAGGGCTTGGAGTAGTCCCTGGAATACCAGCAAGTGTGGCTCAAAAAACAAAAGCCAAAAGACAACAAAATAGTAGACGCAGGGGCTGGAGCAATAGCAGAGCAGGCAGGCATTTGCCTTGCACACAGCCGACCGGGATTGGATCCCCAGCATCCCACCAGGAGCGGTTCCCCAAGTACCACCAGGAGTAATTCTTTTTTTTTTTCCCAAAATTTATTACACCACTTTTAGACATACAATTGCAAGATGCCCATGTAGAGTTTGGGTTCTACAGTGTCAGGAGTAATTCTTGAGTGCAGAGCCAGGAGTAGCCCCTGAGCACTGCTGGGTGTAGCTCAAAAACAAACAAACAAACAAAGATATCAAAAGCAGTGCTATTTTTTCCATTAATTTGCTTCTTCATGGAGCCTTGAGCTGACATAGTCTCTCATTCTTGCCTCTAATTACTTTTTCCCATTGGATTTTTTTTTCTTTTTGGGTCACACCCGGCAATGCTCAGGGGTTTCTCCTGGCTCTGCACTCAGGAATTACTCCTGGCGGTGCTCAGGGGACCATATGGGATGCCGGGATCGAACCCGGGCCGGCTGCGTGCAAGGCAAACGCCCTACCCGCTGGGCTATCGCTCCGGCCCCCATTGGATTTTCAAATGTCACCTGTTGATTCTTTCCACCCCTGAGGATTTGTGCTTCCATAGGCTGCTCTTCCAGACCCCACATAGTGACACTGACAAGAGCCAAACCCTGTGCTTGGCCTTGAGAAAAATGTAGTCCACATCCCAGGAAACAGGTGACACCAAGTGAGTGGTTAAATGCTCTGCCAGGGACAAGGCAGAGTCTGCAAAGGCCTTCTAAGGAGCCAGACCTTGAGAATGGCAGAGCCTGAGAGATTGCGGGCCGAGGCAGTAAGCAGTCCCGTCCATCTCTCTTCCCAATGGCTGGCTCCTGACAGACCATGATAAATGTTTGTTTGCTTGTTAATTGGAAAAGTGAGCCATGGACCAATCAGAGAAAGCCTGAAGGTGGCGGTGATAGTACCCCACCAAGGCGAGGTGCTCCCCCGAGTCTCTGTCCCTCCAGCCCCTCACTTTCCTAAGGGAGAACCACTGCCTGCATCCCGCTCTTCTCTGCCACCCCCAAATCACCTTGGGATCAATCTGACACACTGACATGGAGACAAATATGGCAGTCACCCCCTCTTCCCTCCCTCCATACAGACACACACACAGGCATTTGCACATTCCTGCTTAAGGAAACGCACAGAGAAACATTCATGTTTACAAGCTGTCCCAGTTGCGGGTTCCAAAATTGCAGTTACTGGGGCAGTGGGAGAAGCTCAGTGGCGAGCATTTGCTTTGACAAGTGTAACATACACAGAGACATACAGAGACACACACAAAGACACACAGAAAACACAGACAGACACACAGACACAGAGACACAGAGACACACAGACTCACAGACACACACAGAGGCCTTTCTCCCCAGCAAGGAAAGCTTTTCCTGGGCTTTGGCTTAAGGCTAATGAAATCCGAGTGAGCCACACCCAAGGCTGGGGAGCTCAGGGTGCCAGAAAGACCAGAGCTGTGAGGGAGGGTGATACCCAGCTTTCCTAAAAAGCTCACCCCCAGCATCTCAGAGTGTGACCCTCGGGTCCCCAATTTGGACAGTCCTGCCTTGATCACCTATGGCAGGAAGTGGGGCTTGGGAGCCCCCAAAAAAGACAAAAAAATGGGGCCAGAGCAACAGTACAGGAAGTAGGGAGCTTGTCTTGCACAAGGCCAACCCGGGTTTGATTCCCGTCCCATATGCTTCCTGGAGCACTTCCAGGAGTAATTCCTGAGTGCAGAACCAGGAGTAACCCCTGAGCATCACTGGGTGTGACCCAAAAGACCAAAAAGAAAAAAAAAAGACAAGAAACTGGTGATGTGGGAGGCAGTCCCCACATCCCTGCATCTAGGAGGCCAGAGAAGCAATTTCCTAAGGGCAGGTTCTCTGCAGCTCTCCATCATGGGCCTGACCTGAAGCCACAATAGTGTCAGCTGATCAGTCCCGGGTGACCAGAGAAGGTCCTCCTGTCCTCAGAGCCACGATTTTTAGGTGCAGGCGCCATGGGGGCCCACCCTTGGAAGCCACCCTTGTGAGGGACACTGAAGGCCAGCGGGGTGGGGGTTCAGGTGCCGAGAGGAGCTGGGGTCAGGGAAAGGGCTGGGAGAGTGGCACCCCAGGGGCGGCGGAGCTGGCAGGCAGGCTGGGATCTGAGGGCCCCTCCCGCTGGGGGCCGCTGGCCTAGGGCCAGGGCGTGACAGCGTAGGAGAGAGCTGAGGGCTGAGAGTTCTGGTTCTCCCCCTGCCGCCGCGCCGCGCTCCTGCGAGTGACAGCGGCTTGCTCCACCCTGCCAGGGGTGGGGGCAGCTGCACCCCAGTTTTCTGTACCCCCAACCCCACCCCTGGCACTCGCTGCGGCTGGGAGACCAAGCGCCCCACCTGGGGCCAGGTAGGTAGGTGATGGGCAGGTGTATCGGGTCAGGTGGGCAGCGCCCCAAGGCAGGCATGGGATGGCGGGCGGTGGGATGGGGAGGGCGATGGGCCCGACTTGGGGAGGGGAGGGAATTGAGATCCAAAGGACCTGGAAGATGCTAGAATTTGGGGCAGTCGGAGAAAGTGGGATACAGGAACCTGTGGAGCAAGTTTGTTGGGATGGGACGGGGGGCGGTTTAGGGGGCCAAAATAAGGACCCTATGGGGTCTTCGGCGCTGCGGATTTTGACGTTCGGATCGGGGAGAAGTAAGTGGGGACTCGGGTGCTGTCGGGTGCGGTTTGCGGGGAGGCGGTCCCGGAGACCCGTTTCGAGGGAACGCAGAATGGGGGCGCAGTGGCCGGGATCCAGCCCCCCCCACTCCTGAAGCCGTGAAGCGGTAGGACAGAGAGGCGGGGGCGCGGCCCCCCAATGCGCCCCGGCACCCCCATGTGGGGTGGGGACACCCGGCGACAAGCGGACCCCGCGGGGCGTGCAGGCGGGTCCCATATCCTGGGAAGTCCCCGCCCTTCTCGGGGCGGGCCTGCCGGGGTCCGCCCGCCCGCGACCCCAACCCCGGGGGTCCCGCCCTGCCCGAGCCCCGGTCGGCGGCGCTGCGGATCCGGAATTGCCGCCCGCCCCACGGAAATCCGGCCTTTGAGCGGCCACCGGGCCTGCGTCCACGGCGACGCGGCGGCGCGCCCCCTTCCCGTTCCCCGGGTGAGGGGACTCAGGCACAGTCCAGTCCCCTGGCAGGTGAGGGAAGGTGGGAGCTGAGGCCAGGGGCGGCTAGAAGGGGCTCTCAGGGTCTGCTCCCAGGGTTGACGCTGTGAGTGACCTGGGTTTGTCTGTAACTCTGGGCTGTGGGTAAATGAGTGTGCTTGTACGTTGCGTCTCTGTCTCAGTGTGAGTCTGTGTGTCTGTGTGTCTGTGCGTGTGTCTGTGTTCCTGTGTGTGGGTCTGTGTGTGCGCGGCCTGTGAGTCTGTCTTTGTGTCTGTCTGTATGTACCTGTGTGCGTGTCTGCGTGTACATGTGTCTGTGTGTTTCTCTTTGTGTATGTGTTTGTGTGCCTGTGTCTGTGCGTGTCTGTGTATATTTATGTGTGTCTGTGTCTATATCTGTGTGTTTCTGTGTGTGCGTGTGTGTGTGTCTGCATGTCTGTGTGTCTGTGCACCTGTCTGTTTCTGTGTGTTTCTCTCTTTGTGTTCTGTGCATGTGTCTGTGTGTCTGTGTATCTGTGTGTCTGTGTGTATGCCTGTGCCTGTGTCTGTGTTTCTGTCTCTGTGTTACTCTGTGTGTCTGTATTCTCTCCAACAACCTGGGGCTGATGTGGCAGAGAAAGTGGCCCAGACCCTGGGAGGCTGAGACTGGGACCCCTACTCAGAATTGAGGAAAGAGGAGTCAGGGTCCTTCATGCATTGGGCGGACTGGACTGACCTAGGGAGAACCTTCCAGTCTCATCCCTGGGGCCTCCCAACTCCACCCGGTGACTTACTTTCCCTTTCACCTTTAGTGACTACAAGAGTAAATCGACTCCTGTCCCCTGCTGGCCCATGACTCCCACGCTTCCCTTGTTCACTCAGTGACTCCCCTGTACCCCCTGCTCGCCCATGACTCCCACGCTTCCCAAGGGCCCAGAGACCCTGCTTTGGAGGCTGGTGAGGAATTTTGTTTGTTTTGTAGTGCAGCTGGGGGTCAAACCCAGGACCTAACATAAACAAGTCTCAAGACCCCCTTCCCCTTCACTCACATGCTCACCCCTCCTCTCACTCACTCACATGCTCCGCCCCTTCCCCTCACTCACTCAACATGCTCGCCCCTTCCCCTCACTCACTCCACATGCTTCGCCCCTTCCCCTCCCTCACTCACATGCTCACCCCTCCCCTCACTCACTCACATGCTCACCCCTTCCCCTCACCTCACTCACATGCTCGCCCCTTCCCCTCACTCACTCACATGCTCGCCCCTTCCCCTCACTCACTCACATGCTCGCCCCTTCCCCTCCCTCACTCACATGCTCACCCCTCCCCTCACTCCACAAGCATACACCATCTTCTTCATCATTGTATGCACATAGCTCATGCACATGCAGAGCCCCACCAGGACAGGAGAATCCCAGTAGGGTAGATTTTAACCCTTGGTGTTCAAGGTGGGGAGTGATAAAGCCTCAAGAAAAACAGGGCGGAGCGATAGCACAGCACAGCGGGTAGGGCGATTGCCTTGCAAGCGCCAACCCCAGAGCGGACCCGGGTTCAATCCCGGCATCCCTGCGGCCAACCTGGGTTTGATCCCCATTTGGCCACATATAGTGGGGAGTGGCCCAGGGCCCACTAAGCATTGCTTGGGTGTCCCCAGAAGTAAAGGATATACTGAGTCGGTGTGAAGTGGCTGCTGGGGCACATGAAGGAGGTGGGGGCTCAGTGAGCTGCGGAGAGGTGGTGGGAGTTTTCCGTCACAGGCAGGACTTGAGGAGGAAGAGGCGCTGGGGACTGAGGCCATGCTCGGCCCCATCATCCCAGGCCTTCAGGAAGGCCAGAACTCTTGCAGGATGGTGGCTTCCTGCTGCTTTCCCCAGCCTAGTTCCCTTTAGTGACATCCCCTTCTGCTGCCCCAGTCCTCCCTCCTCACCCTGGGAACTTCTTCCTCTGGGCCCTGCCCAGCCCTGCCACCCCCACATCCCTGAGCCTTTCTCGGGGAAGGAGCAGAAGTGAAAGCTCCCTACGAGTGCTCTCCAAGGCGTCGGTGCGTTTGCAGCCCAGAAGCAACACCCCGAGTCATCACCTGTGTTCCTATTTTCTAGGGCTTGGGGATATGCCTCACGGGGCAGAGCACACAGCTAGCTTGTGTGGAGGCCCTGAGTTCAGTCCCTGGCACCACATGGTCCCCTAACACTGCTGGCGGTGGCTCAGAGAGATGATCTGACTAGCCCGTGGACTCAGGCTAACTGGCAAGCCAGGTAGACGCTGGACCTCAGCCTGTCTTCAGAGCTCACAGATCCTTGGCAGGGTTAGGGGAACAGGAAATCCTGGGTCTCCATCAAAGCTCTAATTTGGCTTCGGCCAATGGGGACCTCAAGAAAGAATGGGTGGGCCTGGGGCTCCCCATCTGGGAGCAGGGATGGGTGTGGCGGACCACCCGCTGCGTGGCCAGCTGCCATATAGCAGGAATGATGTATTCAGTTGGCCCAGGGCTGGGTAGGAAATATGACGTTCACCACCAGGGACAGCGTGACCTCCTCCTTTGGCTTTGGAGAACACAGCCACAGTTTGGGGACAGATTCCTGGATCTGAATGAAAAGGTTCTGGCTTCCAATCTGCTGTCCAGCTCTCTGGATAGTCATTTCCTCCCACACTGCTAGGGGAGGGAGAATGAGAAATGGTGCCTGGGGCCCATCTGGTTTTTCTGCCTGTGGTTCTCAGCCGTACTTGGTCACTGCACACTGGACAGAAGCCACAGCTCATCAAGCTTTCCGCCCAAATAGCTCAGAAGGTCCAAGTGTGAAAAGGAGGCTCAGAGGGTGTAAGCCAGGATCTCAGAGGGCCCAGCTGAGGGGGCAGAGCACCGCAGCCCAGGGGGAAACCTCAGCCCTGAGACTTTCCACCTGATTTTGACCTGAAAGGTGGTCTGGAAGTCAGCTCTCACGCACCAGTTGATCGAGAGGCAGTTCAAAAGGCCCAGGTTCCTACATGGTCTTCTCCACTCTTCCTCTGCCTACCACTCACTTCCTTTTTGGGAAAAATAATCATGGGGCCAGAGAGATAGTGCAGAGAGTGCCTTGCATGAAGCCCATGCAGGTTTGGGTCCCTGGCACATATGGTCTCCTGAGCACTGCCAGGAGTGAGCCCTGAGAGCAGAGTGGGGAGGAAGCCCTGCAGGCTGCCGTGAGCACATTTCCCACACCAGCAAAAAAAAAAAATAAAATAATAGTTTTGGTTCTAAGGACTATGAGAATCAGTCTCTAGGGCTGGAGCGGTCCAGCGGGTAGGGCATTTGTTTACCTTGCAAGCAGCTGACCTGGGTTCAACCTTGGGCATCCCATATGGTCCCCGAGCACTGCCAGGAGTAATTCCTGAGTGCAGAGCCAGGAGTAACCCCTGAGCATTGCCAGATGTGACCCAAAAAGAAAAAAAACATCAGTCTCTCCCGAGAGACTACAGGTAAATCATTTTCCTCTGAGGATTTAATTCAAGGTTTAGGGCATTAGCACAGGTCAGAGGTCAATACAAGACATTTGTTATTGTTTTCATAGAACAACAGGGTTAAAAAGACAGTGCTTGCGCCAGAGTAATAGTACAGTGAATAAAGCAATAGCTTTGCATGAGGCCAAGCCAGGTTTGATCCCCAGCATCCTGTATCTGTGCCAGGAGGGACCCCTGGGCACCAGATGTGTGCCTCCATCCCGCCCGCACCCTGCCCCACCCCCAGCCACCCCAAACTGCAGTACCTTCAAACCCAGGTAATTATAGCTTCATTTCAGTTTCACCTTACTTGCCTTGCCAAAGGGAAGTAATTTAGCATCTCTATGACTCTGTTTCCTTATCAGAGGTAAGACCAAGCCCACCTCATAGCACCCCTAAATGAGATTGTATGTGGAAGCTGCTAGGTGCAGTGTCAGAGAACTGAGTAAGAAACTCGACAGCAGTTCTTGCCACCCAGACTTCTAGAAAGTCAAACCAGTCTCTGAGGGCATTTGTGCTCAGAGTGCGGGGGCTGGGGTAGGCGTCCCAAGGGCCATTTCCAGGCCGTTCCGGCAGACACCGCACAGCCGCCTCTCGTTTCCCTGTCTTCTCTTGTCTCTTTGGCACTGCTTCTGCCTCAAATGTTTTCCCTCTGCCCTTCTCTTTTCCTGTCTCTGCCTCTTTGTTTTGTCCTTTTACCTCCCATTTCTGTCTCTGTGTTCTCTCTGGCCATGGTGCGTCGGCGCCCACGAGCTCTGGGGAGCTGATTTTGTGACTCTTCTCCCAGCCAGTGTCAAGCAGCCGCTTCCTTCTGTGACTCGAAATGGGCCTTGGTGGGAATCTTCGCACACCAAGGAAATCGGCAAGTGCCACAATCAGGGCTTCTTCTTTGTCCTTTCCCTGAGTCAGTCTGTGTACCAGCACATCATGTGATGCCTCTCTGCCTCTGTCTGTGCTCTTGTCTCTGTACCTCTTCGTGTCTGTCTCGGCCTCTTCTTTCTTCTCACTTCTCATCTCTTCCTCTGACTAAGCCACAGGGTCTGGGCACATGCACAGCGGCCCCTTCACTGTGATGCCAGACCTCGTGTCCAACACTCACACCCGACAGCCTCCGGCTTCCCTCCCCCTTCGCAGTATCCTGGTGCAGGCCTCGCCCAGGGCTGTAATTGGCGTCAGGCCTGGGAGCTGCCCACTGCCGCCAGCCTACCAGCCCCTCCTCTGCTGGCACAGCTCTCTGCCTCCTTCCCAGAGGCTGATAGTTTATGACCCACCCCCACCCCGTTCCTTCCCCTTAGACGCGTCTGGGAACATGAACCCAGGTGTGACTGGAGGCGGCAGCGTTATAAAGCCTTGGGGTCCAAGGCTTGGAGATGTCTTGGGTCTGTGCTGGGGTGGGGAGAGCAGAGGCTGCTGTGGTTGGTCTCTGTCCCCAAGGGGCTCAGAGCATCTGGGCATGCTTGCAGGAATATCATTACCCGTGTCTGCCAAGGTGTAGAGAGAAGTGACTCAGATTCCGGAACCGAACACCAGGATACAGCATCTCTGATCTTGGTTTCTAAACCTCTCTGTGTCTCACATGTGTTATTATTAGTAGCATCATTGCTGTTGTTGTTGTCGTTATTATTAGTATTATTATTTACTTTTTGGGTTACACCCAATGATGTTCAGGGCTTACTCTTGGCTCTGCACTCAGGAATTATTCCTGGCAATGCTCAGGGAACCATATGGAATGCCGGGATTGAACCCAGGTGGGCCGAGTTCAAGGCAAATGCCCTACCCACTGTACTATCACTCCAGCCCCTCATTATCATAATTAACCTTTACACTAGGCTTAAGAGCTAGCTCAAGAGCTGGACGCTTTGCATGCGGGAGGCCGGTTGATCCTGGCATCACAGAGTCCCTCCCAAGCACAGAAATGGGAGTCAGCCCCTAGGACCACTGGGGGTGGTCTCCAAAGCAAACTTACTTACTAGCTACCTAACTCGCTTCAGAGGGGTAAGAGGGCAAAGATGAAGATGACTTACTTTAGTCATTGTGAGATAATATATACAAAGTGTTTGATGTCCTCAGTACTATGAATTTGGTGAGTGCTATTCTTGTGGAGAACTTGTATGTGCATGTGTGCATGCGTGTGATGGGAGCATCTGCACACCGATGGAAGTGCTCTCCTTGGGAGCTGTGTAGAATGCTGCGTGGGGCTGACGCTGAGGTATCCAGCAGTGTGTTGGGGGGCCGTGCGGGCCACGTCTTCCTGTGAAGAGCCCCCAGTCTCACATGTCACCCTTGTTTTTATCTTCCCCTCCTGCCCCTCAGTACCTCAAGCCCCTTTCCTATGACCTGCACCCCTCCCCATTCCCTGATCCTAACCTGCCCTATAGTGTCCAGAAACTTTTCAGACTGGTGGTTTCAGCCCTGGGGAGGGTCGGGGGTGCAGATCTCAGCTTGCTGTGGCTATTTTCGGGCGGCGGCCTCTCACCACAGCCCGCCTCACAACTTGCCACAGGGGTGTCACCTACCCCACCAACACACGGAGCAGAGTTACGATAACCCCTGAGAGTAACTAGTGGGGGCTTCAGTGGAGGCCAGGACCCACACAGCCATTGGTTTGGTCATTGGATCTTGGGGATCCAGGAAGACTTCCTGGAAGAGGTGAGTGGAGTTTGGCAGGGGGACGGGAGCAGAAAATAGAGAAGAATCTTCATAAGGGAACTTGGGGGGTTGAGAAAGGCAGCGTGGGGGGCCAGAGGCGTAGCTCTGCGGTAGAGCGCTTGTCCTGTGTGTGTGAGGCTCAGGGGTTGCTCCGCAGCGCCAGAGGGGAAGACCGTGAGTGGCTGGCATCCCAAAGACCCTGGAATCCCTGTGGGGAAATTGGGGTTCACTGACCCCAACCGGTAACTCTTCATTCCGCTCACATCTCAGGAAACCAAGCCCCTCTCCCCAGCAGTTCCTCTCTGAGTGTTGCAATGACAGAGTTTCTGGCTGGGCGTGGGAAGCCTTGCTCAATGACCCCTTGCCTTGTTGCTCAGAAAAGCTGGGCTCACTGGGGCCCCTGAGGATCCCTGGTGGCGCTACCTTCTGACTTGAGCTTTTCCCTGAGGTGGAACTAGGAGCCTTTCCCTGGAGGTAAGTGTCCCAGCTACCAGCTCTGCTGTGGATGTACCCCGAGGCTGCTGCGGGGTGGGGAGCCCGCTCAGGCTTGGGGCAGAGGCCTAGTTTGATGAAGGACCCATTAGGAGCCAGTCGCTGGCCGCCTGCAAGTGGGCTGAGCACAGCAGGAGAGAAATTCAATTAGAGAGATGGTGTAAAGAGAACGTGAGTGGCTGCTAATGTGGGAGGCGAGGCGGCCCGAGTGAGCTGGTGCTCGTGCGTGTGTCTGTACACGTGCACGTGTGTTGGGAGTGTGTGCATTGCATGTATGTGTGTGCAGTCCGCGTGGCATCATGCTTGGGCTGGTACAGGACTCCGTTTGTGTTGGTTTGTGTTGGTGTGTGGTGGTGCTGGTGAGCATGCTCAGTGTGAGTGTGTCTGGGTGTGTCCCTGACTGTTGGGGTGTCGGGTGAGATCCGTGTGAGAGAGCTGGTGGGGACAGCTGTCTGGTGTGGGGGGAACATGGACGTGTTCCAGGGGTGCTGGGAAGAAATCAAAGGCAGAGGGTGTGCTGGGGCAAAGCCCGGGCGTCTGGCTTCCTGGCCACGGCAGGAGCTGGGCAGTCGGGCAGCCGGGCGCAGCCAGAGCCTCATCTCTGTCCTCCTGTGCCTCTCAGGTCTCAGGCGCCTCCTAAGGACCATGCTGCCGCCCCACTGACCCAGGAGTAGGGGCCTGAGGGGTGAGTTTTGAAGGTTTCTTTCAGGGTCAGGAAATGGGGAGGGGTGGCCTCCCTGGGCCCCACAACCCCTCACAGCCCCTCCTCCTCTAAGGGCCCTGTTGCTAGGTAACAGAATGAGGCAGCTTGAGAGGCCAGAGGCTGGACCCATGACAGGAAATGGCCTTGATCCCCTCCGCAGGGAGTCTCCGGCACTCCCTCCCCAGCACTCACGTGCAGACTCACATCTACTCACTGCACACAGATACACAAATACACAGGTGCTCTCACAGATTCACAGGAATCTATCACACACAGACACTTCACACACAGATACACAGAGACATCACACAGATACACACAGAAGACACATCAGATACACAGGAAACATCACACAGACACACACAGACACACCACACAGATACACACAGATACACAGGGAAACATCACACAGATACAAGACACACACAGACACACCCGATACACAGGGAATCATCACACAGACAAACATAGACACATCACACAGATACACATGGATACATCACACAGGTACATAGGAATATATCACACAGACACACAAAACATCACACACAGACACCCAGGGAATCATCACACAGACACATCACACAGACACACACAGACACATCACACACAGACACCCAGGGAATCATCACATAAATGCACACAGAAGCACACACATAGAGACACATCACACACAAATACATCACACAGATACTAACACAGACACAGATACAGCACACACAGCTGCACAGGAATACAGACACAGGTACATCACACACTGATAGAGAGAGATACATATGGATACACATAGTTATCATATATATAACACACAAACACAAATGCACATCCACAGACACACACGGAGGCTCATGTGCACCCACGCAGGAGTGTGACATGGTCACGACTCACAGAGAAACACAGAGGCAGGTGCACACACACAGAAACCCACACTGGCACACACTCACACAGACGTGAGCACACCACTGCCGTGCACACATGCAGACGTCCATAGAGATCTGCATGCTCCCCATGCACACACAAATACACAAATGTTTCAAAGCCTACCGAAGACTACACAGTCACACCAAGGGGGCCATGGGAACAGCTTATTGCGGCAAGAGCAGGGAAATGCAGAGAACCAGAGTGTGGCCCTGAACAGGAAAGAGCCTGTAAGACAGGCACGCTCTCTCCAGCACGCAGAGGCAGCGGGAACAGCCGCCCTTTCTCTAGGGGAGGCCCTCACCCCCAGAGGCTATGTGTGAGGGCAGGTGTGTGTGGGGTGGTGCCTCTGCCTGGCCCCCCAGTGAGACACACCCCATTCTGTAACAGGGCACCCGGAATGGGCTGTGTGTTTTGCAAGAAGTTAGAGCCGGAATCCAAGCAGGATGCTGGCCTGGAAGGGGACTTCAGGAACTATGGCGCCGCTGACCGCTACGGCCCCGACCCAACTCAGGCCCGGACTGTGGCCTCCTTTACCCACACCCACAACCAGAACAGCTTCTCCCCTCAGTCTGCTGCACCCACCTTCCTCGACGGGGCAACCTCAGGGGCATTTCAGGTGAGTCCAGTGGGCTGGGGGCAGGTGCTACCCAGACCCAGAGAATTAGAGGAAAGGGAGGCCCAGGCTTATCCTTAGGACCTGGGGAACAGCACTGAGTTTTGCACATGGCTTAGGGAGTCAGTGCAGGCCAAACCTGAGAACCTCCAGTCTGAGAAGCAGACAGCGTCATTTCCAGAGAGGAATCTGGTGTCAAAGGCAGGCGGCCAAGAGAACCCCTGGCACTCCTCCCCCACTGGGCAGTCGGCTTAGTGTGAAGAGGAGTGGGTGACCCAGAGACTCCCGTAGGAGGGGAAGGGCTGAGCAGTGAAGACTGAGTCAGTCTGACTGCAAAGGCCTCTGGGAACCAAGCATTTCAGCACCCAGGGTGGCCCAGCGCCTCGGAGGAGGAACTGGACTCTGGGGGTGTGACCACCATGGCGTCCTCTATCCTAAGTCCCGTCCAACTCCACAGGGACTGGGGTAACCCTGTTCATCGCTCTGTATGACTATGAGGCCCGGACAGGCGATGACCTCACCTTCGTCAAAGGTGAAAAGTTCCACATCCTCAACAACACGTAAGTTCCAAGCTGCAGCTGGGGCTCCTGCCGCCAGAGAGGAATCCTAACAGGGCTGTTTCCAGATAGCTCCACCCCACTTGGGGAACCAGATACAGGACAATAACAACTCTGTGGAGGGAGCATGAGGAACTGTGGGCCCAGAAACAGCATCAACCCTGGTTCCCTGGGGAGTGGCAGTTAGGGCAATTAGGGCAGGCTTCCTGGAGGAGGTGATTTCTAAGCAAAGACTAGAATTGGCATTGAAGGAAAAGGTGAGAAGAGGGGAAGAGAATGGGAATAAATGATGACACTTCTGGAAACCACCGAGTAGCTCAGTCTAGGTGGGTCATAACGCATGAGGCGGCACAGGGACTGGAAGCTGGAGAGGTGGGTGGGAACAGGCTGCAGAGCTTTTTAAGGAATCAAGGAGTCTGGATTTTACTCAGAAGGAAATGTGCACCATTGGGGAGTTTTCAGGTGGGAAGCGACCCAGTTAGCTGGCCAGCCCAGCTGAGGGGCGCGAGGAGGAAGCCGAGGGGCTAGAGTCCCCGGACACAGGCCCTCTGCAGAGCGTGACCTGCCAGCCAGACACGGGACAGAACAGATCAGCCCAGGGTGCGTGTGTGGGTGAGATGGGCTAAGCAGGACCCCCTCTACCTGATCCCAGCGTGACCTGGCCCCAAGGGGCTGAGTTGACGTTGACACCCCCTTTTATTATTGCTCTTTTAAATGAATCACCATGAGATACACAGTTGCCAAGCTGTTCATCATTGACTTTGCCATAGATCACTTTACCAGTGTACACTTCCCGCCACCAGTGTCCCCAGTTTCTGCCCTGCACCCCTACATGTGTGGAAGATGCTTTCCTCTCTCTCTCTCTCTCTCTCTCTCTCTCTCTCTCTTCCTTTTTCCTTTCCCCTTTTTATGCCTGCAGTGAGGGTGACTGGTGGGAGGCGCGATCCCTCAGCTCCGGAGAGACCGGCTTCATTCCCAGCAACTACGTGGCCCCTGTGGACTCCATCCAGGCTGAAGAGTGAGTAGGGGCTGGGGACAGACAGCCTGATGGGCAGGGCCCTGCAGTCCCTGATTCCAGGCCGCCTCTTGGGTAGGTCACAGCTCCACTCTGAGCTTATCGCTGAGCCTGTCACTTAGGACACGAGAATCAGAGCACAGAACACTTCTGTGACATATTTGTCCTGGGCACTATTCTGTTTATTTGGGGGTCGGGGGATGACAACACTCTGTTTCATAAATGAAGTGACTGAAGCACAGAGAAAAATAAACTATCCTGCCTGAGTTCACAGGTAGTAAGTAGGAAGAGCTGGTGTTTGAATATAGACAGCTGGGCTACATTTGCTAAACATTCTGCCTCTCAGTGACAACAAGGGTTTAAGAGGGGGCCAGAGTGATAGTACAATGGGTAGGGTCTTTGCTTACATGCATCCCAGCATCCCATAGCATCCCATATGGTCCCCTGAGCACTGCCAGGATAAATCCTGAGTGCAGAGCCAGTAGTAACTCCTCATCATTACTGGTGTGACCCAAAAAAGCAAAAATCAAAAATAAACAAACAAGGGTGTACTAACTTTAAAGTAAGTATAAGGGCCAGAGAGGGAGATCAATGGGCTACCCACAGGCTTGCATGCAAGAGGCCTGGGTTTGATTGGGCTCATGCACCTTTGGGAGTGACCCTCCGAGTACCAAGCCAGGAAGAGCCCCTGAGCACTGCTGAGTGTGGCTGCTCCCAAGTCAAGTCTGAAGTGAGTACAAAAGGGGGTATTAAATGAACTCTCTCTCTCTTTTTTGGGGGTCACACCCAGCAATGCTCAGGGGTTACTCCTGGCTCTGCACTTAAGAATTACTCCTGGCAGTGCTCGGGGACCATATGGGATGCCGGGATCAAACCCTTGTAGGCTGCATGCAAGGCAAACAAACACCCTTACCCGCTGTGCTATCACTCCGGCCCCCAAGTGAACTCTCTTAAGGAGAAGGAATCACCATTCAGAGTATCTTTTCTCTTTTTTCTGGGAGGGGTCACACCCGCCAATACTCACTCAGGGGTTTCTCCTAGCTCTGCACTCAGGAATTACTCCTGGCAGTGCTTGGGGACCATATGGGATGCTGGGGGATCGAACCCAGGCCGGCATGGGCCAGCCGTGTGCAAGGCAAACGCCCTTGGACTATCGCTCTGGACTATCGCTCTGGCCCTCAGAGTATCTTTATGTGAGAAATGATCTCGGTCCTCTGCCTCCCTCGATTTCTGCCACACTGCTGAGGCAGTGTCAGCCCTGTGGCCTGAGGTTACCATTTCTGCATATCCTCAAACCCAGAGGATATGTGTGAGGAAATGAAGACCCCAGAGACCACAGAGCAGGGGTCACTAGGACAGCTGACTGTTCTGCCAAAGAGCTCAGGGAGTGTGAGGTCCAGGGTGACCCCACGCCTTCTTGAGAAATTGAGTGAGTGATGGTTTTGTGTGCTAGCGGTGAACACAGGAGCAGGTCCAGAAACGTGGGCTCAGGGAAAGACATTGAGTTGAGGTTCATGGAGAGGCCTCTGGGCCCTGGTGGAGTGTGGGACACTGCCTGCCCTCTGGGAGGCGTTGTTTGCAAGCCTGGCCTAGAGGGAGAGCCCCCCCTTCCCTGAAAGGTTCTGGGATTCCAGGCTTGTTGCTTATCTCTGTCCCACACCTGGTGGGAGCGTGAGACTCTTGAGGGAGAAGAATGAGGCAAGAGAGGGCTGACTCCATGGCCCACCCTGGGAGTGAGCCGGGCACCCATGCAGGAGAGGAAGCTGGTGGGAGGGTGAGGCTCAGGAGACCAGGCCCAGTGAGAGCAGCCAAGAGCATGGGGAAGCAGCTTCAGGGATGGCGCGGGGGTGGGGGCGGCAGAGGCTGCCACAGAATTTGGCGATGGGGTGACCTTGGTGGGAGAGCTCTCCTTGAGAAGTGGAGGTGGAGGGCAGACAGCAGAGCCTGGGAGGGAGGAGGAGGAGGTGAGGAAGTGGGGACCAAGTGTGAAGCGCTTTTTCAAGTGAAGAGAAGGTGAGAGATGGAGCAGAATGTTGATGGCAAGCTAGGGCTGCCGCGGCTTCCTCGGGAAGGAGAGAAGCGGGGCAGATGTAGAGGCTGGTGGCATGGAGGAGCTGCAGACGGAGGCCTGGTGCGGGGAGCCAGTCTCCGAGCAGAGGGAGTGCAAGTGGGTGGCGTGGAGGTGAGGAGGGGTGCGGATGCAGTGCATGGGGGTTTGGGGGTCCTTGCTGGTGCCCACATAGGGAGCAGAGCGGGAAGCCCCGGGTCAGCTGAGGGTGGTGGTGAGCAAAGGGCTGCGCCTGGTGAGGGTGCTCGGCCGACAGCACAGGCTCCTCTGTGGCTCGCTGCTCAGAACTAGGGCTTGGGCAAGTTGCTTAACCACTAGGTACCTCAATTTCCTCATCCGTCTAATGGTACTCCGCTAAGCACCTCAATTTCCTCATTCGTCTAACAATAGTACTTAACCTCACAGCTTTGCTCTACGAATTAAATAAATGCTTATGTGCATTGAAGCAAAGAGTGACACAAAATAGATACTTTTACTATATATATGTATATCTGCATATATATATATATATATAAAAGTATCTATTTTGTGTCAGTCTTTGACTCAATCTCTATAATATATATATATATATATATATTTCCCCCGGGGGTGCATATCAGAGAGTTCAAGTGACTTACACTTACTGATGTTGAAGCCAGAAACTAGAACAGGGGTTAAGATGCATGACAGTTTTGTCCCCAGTGGTGTAGGGGCACAGAGGCTATACCTAATAATGCTCAGGGCCCATGCAATGTTTCTAAAACAACCTATTCACAGTGTCCATTTTTCTTCATCAATATCTTAGTACTCAATTGTTTCCCACCCACCAATCTGCTCCTACAAGAGACACTTACCCCTCCTCCCACCCTAGCTTTCTTTTTATTTATTTATTTATTTATTTATTTTTTTTTTTAGGGTCACCGGGGTTACTCCTGGCTCTGCACTCAGGAATCACTCCTGGCGGTGCTCGGGGACCTTGGGATGGGGATGACCAGGCCGGCGACCGGCCGCGTGCGACAACACACCTACCGCTGGGCTGCCGCTCCAGCTTTCAACGGCAGATGCTCAGGGGTTACTTCTGGCTCTGCACTCAGGAATTACTCCTGGCGGTGCTCGGGGACCATATGGGATGCCGGGGATCGAACCCGGGCGGCATAGGCCGGCCGCATGCAAGGCAAATGCCCTACCCGCTGGGCTATCGGCTCCGGCCCCCTAGCTTTCTTTTTTAAAGTAACAGTAGTTGGGCCGGAGAGCCGGGTGGGAGTTTGCTGCTTGCCGGCGTGGGTCGGGTGGGCTTAAAAAAAATAAAGTAACAGTAGTTGCTATTTCTTGAGTGCTTTTCTTATTTGTAAAACTCTGTTGACTTTATACATTTTGTTCAGAGGTGACTACAAGAGTATGCCACCGGCATGTAGAGCCTGGCAAGCTCTACATGCGTGTTGTATTTGATATGCCAAGTACCAGTAACAATTATAGACCTCATTCCCATGACCTGATGGAATGGTTTGAGGCTCTTTATGTTCCTGGAACAAGCAGATGCCATTGCGCTCTACTAGCATGAGACAGAACATATGGAGATGTTACTCAAATCGATGATGAACGGGAAGACAGTAATACAGTTGTGCTTAGGGCTTATTCCTGCCTCTGCACTCAGGGATCATTCCTGGCGGGGCTCAAGGGACCATATGGGGTGCCGGGATCGAACTCAGGTCAGCTGCAACCAAGGCAAGCTCCTTGTTGCTGCTCTGTTGCTCCTGCCTATATTTATTTTTAAGGAAGTAGCTAAAGTAGTTGGTGTGGGTGGGGACAGGGCCTTAAAGGTTGAGAATGTGACTCTCTATATAGTCCTTCCCTAGCACCTCCCCATCCTACCAGCTCTCCTGGTACTCCTCGTGCCTCTGCCTTCTTCCATTCCCCACACCGTACCTAGTACTCAGACATGGATTGGCCATCCAGCCTTCACTAAGATTTCCGCTCCTTTGATTTGAAAGCGATGCTTCTTTTAATTCAACCCAAGAGTATGACTGGTGAGGTTTGGTGATAATCAACACCTGAGTTTCTTTTTTCTTTTTTTTTTTTGCTTTTTGGATCACATCCGGCAATGCTCAGGGGTTACTCCTGGCTCTGCACTCAGGAATTACTCCTGGCGGTGCTCGGGGACCGACCATATGGGACGCCGGGATCGAACCGCGCCCGGCACAGTCCGGCCGCGTGCAAGGCAAACGCCGCTACCCGCTGGGCTATCGCTCCGGCCCCGACACCTGAGTTTCTATGGCACATGTGATCACATCATCTTTCCCACTTTTACAGCACACTGTACCTTTACTTAAGTTAAAGACTATAATTAAGTCCCAAGAAGAATATTCAAGAGCAGGGAGCTGGAGAAGTAGTACAGGAATTGCTTTGCGATATAACTGAGTCTTGTTCAATCCCTGATGCTGTATGTAGTTCCCCAAGTACTGCGGAAGTCATTCCTGAGCACTGAGTGAGGAAGAGAGAACAGCCTGGTATGCCCCCAGAGGGAGAGAGAGTGAGGGGAGCAAGAAAGAGAGAGAGAGAGGCAGGAAGCTGGAGACTAAGGTTGGTTGAGCCTGCCAACTGGAACAACTTCCACATCTAAGAGTGAAGTGCTTGGGATAGTACAGCAGGCACTGGCTCTGCACTTGCCTTACACACAGCCAACCACCCCTCTCCCCTGCACACACACACACACACACACACACACACACAAGTAAATAAAAACAAATGAGAGCAAAGCATTCGGAGCCAGGCAGGAGTTGTGTGAAAGAGGGTGAGAGAAGCAAAAATGGGAGTGAATCTGGAAGCCAAAGGAGCTCAGAGTTGGAGATGGGTGTGGGGAGAGAGAACTAAGGGGTTGCCTGCGATGGTGAGAAAAGAACTAGGCAGGTGTGAAAGATGTCAGGTGAAGGGACCACAGGGCTGGAGCGAGTGTCCGGTATCCACTGACTCTGGGTTCCATCCCCAGCACTATGTGGTCCCCCAAGCACTGTTGGGCATAGCCCCAGTGACCCCTTCCCAAGACTTGAGTGTAGCTCAGCAGGCCTTGTGGGCAGGCCTCTGACCCGAGCTGAGCCTCACCTGTAAAATGAGTCCGTGGAGGTGAGGGTGGACTGAGCGGGGGAGGGGTGGACTGGTGACTGAGGTCCTAGAGATTTTAACCCAAGAGGAACCCAGAGAGTGGAAAGAAGCACTGATTTGGCACCTGCTGTATACCAGGCATCAACAGCCCCCAATCCCCTGCCCTATGAAATTTGGCCCAGGCCCCATTCTACATTGAATCTTGGCTCTGGGCTGCCTTTTCCCAGGAGGCAGAGACTGGGGTTGTCCTGGGTCTAACCTTTGCTTCCTCTTCCAACAGGTGGTATTTTGGAAAGATCAGCAGGAAGGATGCTGAGAGGCAGCTGCTCACCTCAGGCAACCCCCAGGGGCCTTTCTCATCAGGGAGAGTGAGACCACCAAAGGTGAGACTGTGTCAGGGCCCCATGGCTGGGGGTGCTAGGGAAGACCACCCATTAGGTCGGGACTTGGACAGGGCTGGAGACAGAGCTCAGAGCGTCACATGGGCT
The DNA here is from genome assembly GCA_021461705.1 of Cryptotis parvus. NCBI lineage: Eukaryota > Metazoa > Chordata > Mammalia > Eulipotyphla > Soricidae > Cryptotis > Cryptotis parvus. The sequence goes on along the minus strand of JAJIBD010007262.1, from coordinate 53,016 downwards.
CAAGGGAAACAGCTCTCCGGCTGCTTTGTCCCCGCCTTGGGGCTTCTCCTGGATGCCTGCTGGGGCCTGGGAGACAGGCGGAGAGCAGGCCTGGCGTGAGCCTTCCCACAGGGCCTACTCCCTGTCTATCCTGGATTGGGACGAAACCAGGGGCGAGCACGTGAAGCATTACAAGATCCATAAGCTGGACATGGGGGCTACTACATCACCACGGGCACAGTTCGACACCGTTCAGGAGCTGGTGCTGCACTACATGGGTGAGGGTGGCTGCAGAGCCCCGGACGACCCCCATACCCAGGCTCGCGAGGTGGGGAGGTTGGGTGTCTTGGCCCAGACTAGAATCCAAGTGTCTCAGCTCCAAGTCCAGGTCCCTGCTCCAGAGGAACCCCAGGGAAAATGGGCTGTGAGGCTGTGTATGGCCAAAGGGGTGACCCCAGCACATGAGTTTGTTGGACGTGAGACAGATAGGCCTGGCTTGGAGGAGGGGCTGTGCGGCCGAGGGAGGGTGGTAGAGGTGCCAGTTTCATCGCCTTGGATGAGCCAAGGCTGCGGGTTAGAGAAGTACATGGGCCTGACGTCCTCGTCCTTGTCTGGAATCACGCCCACTTCCACCTGTCTGAACCTCACCCTACTCTCAGAGCCCCGCCTGGGACTCACCTCCTAGGAGGCCTCCAATCTTTCCAGGGTCCATCTCTTCCGCTAGGACTGACCACCTACTTCCCTGGCCACCGAAATGTTCATGTGCCTTCTCTCCTGGCCTATGACCTCACCTGTGGCCCCTGGTCTTGGGGGATGAGGTATGTAGGGGTGTCCTAGCTCACCAGTGATCCCCAACCCCCCCCCTCTCCTCAGAGGTGAATGACGGGCTGTGCCACCAGCTCACAGCCCCCTGCACCACCATGAAGCCACAGACGCTGGGCCTGGCCAAGGACGCCTGGGAAATCAGCCGGGACTCCATCGCGCTGGGCGCCGGCTGGGCACTGGCTGCTTCGGGACGTGTGGCTGGGTATGGAGGCTTCAGGGTCAGGGCCAGGAGTCCGGGCGGGGCGGGGGGGTCCCTGACCAGGCGCCGCTGCCCCTCCGACAGGCACGTGGAATGGCACCACGAAAGTGGCAGTGAAGACGCTGAAGACAGGCACCATGGCCCCGAAGGCCTTCCTGGAAGAGGCGCAGATCATGAAGCTGCTGCGGCACGACAAGCTGGTGCAGCTGTACGCTGTGGTGTCCGGGGAGGCCCATCTACATCGTGACCGAGTTCATGTGCAACGGTGCGGCTTGGGGCTGGAGGCCCGGGAGTGGGGGGCCAACGCGGGGACAGGGGTCTAGCCCAGAGGTGGAGCCTCGGGTGGGGATCCGGAAGGTGGAGGGGCCTAATGGAGTCTGGATGACTAGCGTGGGAGGGAGAGGGAACCAGAGCTAAGTCCAATCTAGATGTTTAGGGTTTCTGCCAAGTGTGGGAGGGCTTGAGACCTGGCGGGGTCCTGAGCGGGGGCAGGTGGAGGTGAGGAGGACGGAAGGCTGGAGCTGGGGTCTTGCTGAAGTCTTGCTGCTGATTCTCTGACTTCCTCTTTGCAGGGAGCTTGCTGGATTTCCTCAAGGACCAGGAAGGCCAGACTTTGGGCCTGCCCCACTTGGTGGACATGGCCGCCCAGGTAAACTGGAACTGCGGCTCATTCTTGCTGTCCCCCTGCCTCTCCCCCACCCCTTCCCCTCCCCTAGGCCTTCAGAGCTGGCATGTGCAGCCCCATTTGCTGCATCTGTGTGATCTGAACCTCAGTTTCCTCATCCGGAAAGTGGGTTGTTCAAAGGAGTTCCCATCTCGCTGTCCGTCCCTAGGTAGCAGAGGGCATGGCCTACATGGAGCGCATGAACTACATCCACCGAGATCTGCGGGCTGCCAACATCCTGGTGGGAGAGCGACTGGTGTGCAAGATCGCGGACTTGGGCTGGCCCGTCTCATTGAGGATGATGAATATAACCCACGACAAGGTGCCCTGCCTCACTCCAACTCCCTGCTCCCTGTGCATCAGAAGGTGGCTATGGGACCCCACCTACTAGGAAACCTTTCCCTGTCCCAGACCTTTTTTTTTTTTTGGGGGGGGTCACACCCGGCAATGCTCAGGGGTTTCTCCTGGCTCTGCACTCAGGAATCACTCCCTGGCGGTGCTCGGGGACCATATGGGATGCCGAGAATCGAACCCTGGCGGCATGGGCCGGCCGTGGTGCAAGGCAAACGCCCTACCCGCTGGGCTATCGCTCCAGGCCCCCAAGTCCCAGACCTTTGGGTGCAGGATCATCCTGATAGGATAGAAGAGGCAACTCTCGCTCCAGCTCTCCATTTATTTGTTAGCTCTATGGTCTTGGGCAAGTCACCTGATCTCTGTGAACTGCTATTTTTTTTCATGGGTAAGAGGAAAATATTTGAACATAGTTACCAAAAAAATACCTATAAAACCTCAAGAAATGAAAGAGGACATGAGGAAATGGAGACCATCCCCTGCTCATGGATTGGGAGAATTAACATTGTCAAAATAATAATACTCCCTAGAGCTTTATACAGATTCAATGAAATCCCTATAAAGATACCAATGACATTCTTCAGAGAAATTGACCAAACACTCCTGAAATTTGTATGGAATAACAAACCCCTACAAATAGCTAAAGCAATCCTGGGGGGGGGAGATGGGAGGATCACCCTTCCCAAACTCAAATTGTATTACAAAGCAGTAGTAATTAAAATGGCATGGTATTGGAATAGAGTATGCTACCCGCACGGCAGAGCCTGGCAAGCTACCCATGTAGTATTTGATATGCCAGATACCAGTAACAATTATAGACCTCATTCCCATGACCTGATGGAATGGTTTGAGGCTCTTTATGTTCCTGGAGCAAGCAGGTGCCCTTGGGCTCTACTTGCATGAGACAGGTCATATGGAGATGTTACTGGTGCCCGCCGAGCAAATCGATGATGAACGGGAAGACAGTGACAGTGACAGTTACCAAATACCATCTCATTAGCCTTTCTCCAGTGGAATAATAGAATGTAAAGGTGTGAACGCCACACACCAGTCAGGACCCCTGGAGAGGAATCCCAGCCTCTTACAGCCCCCTGAACCGTCTATACAGTGGGGATAATGGTATGTGGGGGCCGGAGTGACAGCACAGCAAGTAGGGCATTTGCCTTGCATGCAGCCAACCCAGGTTCAATTCCCAGCATCCCATATGGTCCCCCAAGCACCACCAGGAATAATTACTGAATGCAGAGTCAGGAGTAATTCCTGAGCACTGCTGGGTGGGCCCCTCCAAAAAAAATTGATTAATTGAGAAGTGTAACATTTAACAGAAAAACTAAAATAAGAGCTGCTCTTGGGGGCCAAAAGGACAGCACAGCCGGGTAGGGCATTTGCCTTGCATGCGGCCGACCTGGGTTCAATCTCCAGCATCCCATATGGTCCCCTGAGCACCGCCAGGAGTAATTACTGAGTGCAGAGCCAGGAATAACCCCAGAGCATTTGCCACATGTGACCCAACCCCCAAAAAAAATCAATAACAACAACAACAACAACAACAACAATAATAATAATAGTACTTACCTCATGGGATTCTTTTCGTTTTTTCTTTCTTCCTTTTTTTTTTTTTTTTTTTTTGCCTTTTTGGGTCACACCCAGCAATGTGAAGGAGTTACTCCTGGCTCTGTAGTCAGGAATTACTCCTGGTGGTGCTGGGGGAATCATATGGGATGTTGGGGATCAAACCAGGTTGGCTGTGCCCAAGGCAAACACCTACCCACTGTCTATGGCTCAGGCCCCGTGGGATCCTTGTGAAGGTTACTTGAGTCAAAGCAAGTATTCTCCAAACAGCTTTTGCAAATGTTGCTGTTACTATGATGACTAATATGAATGTTTGCAAAGAGCCCAGCACTATACTAGACACATGGTAAGAGATGGCAAGATATTAGCTCCCATCTTACCCCAGAGACCTCTGTGCTCAGGGTTCCCACCCTATAGACCCCAATGTCTTTTTTTTGTGTGTGTGTCCACCCAGCGATGCTCAGGGGTTAGTCCTGGCTCTGCACTCAGGAATTACTCCTGGCGGTGCTCGGGGACCATATGGGATGCCGGGATCGAACCCAGGTCGGCTGCGTGCAAGGCAAACGCCCTACCCACTGGGCTATCGCTCCGCCCGACCCCAATGTCTAATCCAGGTATTCTCTGGACTCCTCGTTCTCCACCATTGAAGTTTCCTTCTCTCTCTCAATCTCTCCAGGCGCCAAGTTCCCCATCAAGTGGGCCGGCCCCAGAGGCTGCCCTCTTTGGCAGATTCACCATCAAGTCAGATGTGTGGTCTTTCGGGATTCTGCTCACTGAGCTCATCAGCAAGGGACGAGTCCCCTACCCAGGTTTGCGAATAGCAGAGTTTAGGGGCGGGGGCCATGGGGAAGGCCTCTCTTCTGATCTTAAGTCTGGGTCGCCCAACTGACAGAGCCCCATCTTTCAGGCATGAATAACCGTGAAGTGCTGGAACAGGTGGAGCATGGCTACCACATGCCCTGTCCCCCGGGCTGCCCGGCATCCCCTCTACGAGGTCATGGAGCTGACATGGCGTCCTGGAGCCTGAGGAGAGGCCAACCTTTGACTACTTACAGTCCTTCCTAGAGGACTATTTCACCTCCACAGAGCCCCAGTACCAGCCCGGGATCAGACATAGTCTGTCTGGCACCAGGCTGGGGCCTCCCGTGAGCCCTCTCTCTTTTCCAGGCTCTGATCCCAGGTCCTCAGATAGCACCTATAGAATCTTATCTAGGATGAAGCGAAGGCAGCCCACTCTCTAAGGGAGTTGGGCGTATCTCACAGCGCTCAGGGGCTACTCTTAGCTCTGTACTCAGGCGTGGCTCCTGGCAGTTGCTGAAGGACCACACAGCCCAAGATCTAACCCGGACCTCCCCATGCAAAGCCTGCACTCCAGGGGCCGGAGCGATAGTCCAGCGGGTAGGGCATTTGTCTTGCACTCGGCCGGCCTGTGCTGGCCTGGGTTCGATCCCCGCATCCCATATGGTCCCCGAGCACCACCAGGAGTGATTCCTGAGTGCAGAGCCAGGAAAAACCCCTGAGCATTGCTGGGTGTGACCCAAAAAAAAAAAAAAAAAAAAAAAAAAAAAAGCCTGCACTCCAGCCGATTGTACTGTCTCTCCATCCCAGCCCACTTGCCTTCAATACGGAGCAAACCAAGACCACAGACCCTCTCTCCTCCGTTCACTTATTTATAAAATAATATCTCTTTGGGGTCCAGAATGATAGTACAGTGGGTAGGTGCTTAACTTACACACAGCCGACAATGGTTCAATCCCCAGCACCACATACAGTACCCCAAACTCTCCAGGACTATTCCCTAAGTGAGAGCCAGGAGTAACCCCTGAACACTGCCTAAGTTTGGTCCACAAACAAACACATGATGCCTCTTTTCCTTCATTATCTCCATACCTTCATCCGCCCAGTGCAGACCCTCCTGGGGTTCACCTCCAGCCCCACACTCCTCATTCCAGCCAACGAACTCTGTTGCTTTCTTGCTGTGTGTGGGACGTGGTGAAGGCCAGGACTGGAAGCCCCGTGCTTGGGGCTCACCGCCTCTCTGGGTCGGTGTGCGGTTATTGAGTTTGTAAATAAGAAAAATGACGGTATGACTCCTGTGTCAAAGACCCCTCCCTTTGGGGGCAAAGGGTGGGCACTGGAACTGCTGTTGGTAGCAAGAGTGGGGGTGGAGTGTCCCAGTGCCAGCTCAGCACAGGGTACACAGGTGTGCTTCGGGTACCTGGGGCTCCTGGCGCCCATCCCCACATGGCGTAGAACTTGCCAAGAGAGGGCTCCAGAAGCTGACTTTCCCGAACTGGCCATGCCCAGTTCTCACTGCTGTGGCTCTCAGTGCGTGTTCTGAGACCTGACACTCCTCTGCGTGTTAGCAGTTCCCCTTCTCAGCGCATGTACCAGCATCACCTGATTCCTCCTCCCATGGAAAAAGAACCCACAGACTCTCAACTGCCCCTCAAGAAACAGAGGGAGGGAGTAGAAGCCTGAAATTAGCTTGACCCCGTAGACGCTCACTCAGGGCAGCTAAGACCCACATGAGTCTTGGACTGAAGTCTGAGGCAGTTTCCTTAGGGATGCCCTCTCTGGCTGTGGGAGGTGGGGAGGAAGGCAGTGCTGGGGGGTCCAACCCGGGGCCTCACGTCTGTCTACCACCTTAGCTACCCCAGTGGCAGTTTCCTGTGTGATCACAGCTGGAGACTCCTCTGGTGTAGAGTGGGCAGGAGATGGGGGGGTCTGAACAGCTTCCCTTGCTCCTGTCCACCGCCATACTCTACTCAGCGGTGGACATGCTTCCCTTGGGTAAACCAGAGGAACCTGGAATTAGAACCTCTCCCACCAGAAGACTCAGGGCCCTGACTGACCACAAAGGCCCAGAGCTGGAACGCTGTGGGTGGCAAACATTCTCAAGTGTGAATTCCATGAGGGACCTTTGTCAGGCAGAACACCAGGGTCACATGCACAAAGTCCTGGCCCTGCATGGAGCAGTTCTTGTTCAGTCTGGGGAAAAGGAATAGTCATGTTAATAATCCACTTATTAGGAGCCGAGAGATAGTCCAGTGGGTAGGGGCGTTTGCCTTGCATGCAGCCCACCCAGGTTCGATCCCCGGCATCCCATATGGTCCCCGAGCACCGCCAGGGAGTAACTCCTGAGTGAAGAGCCAGCAGTAACCCCTGAGCATTGCTTGGTGTGACCCCAAAAAAAGCAAAAAAAAAAAACACTTATTAGATCTCTGCTGATGGTCTGGAGTGGTAGCTCAATCAGCTGAGCACATGCTTTGCAGGTGGGAGATCTGAATCTAATCTCCAGCACCCCATGGTTCCCTGAGCACCATCAGGAGTGACCCCCTCCCACCAGCACAGTGCCATGTATTGTCTGAGAGCAACCCTAGGTGTGAGTCAAAAGAAAAAATCTGCAGACTGTCAACTGTGTTCATTTGGTTGGCCAACCAAACTTACCAAAGCCTGGTCTATGAGCAGAGGCTGGAGTTTCCACCTGACGTGGGTTAATAGATAAGGCACACTTCTTTTTTTATTCTTTTTTGTTTTGGGGTCACACCTGGCAAATGTTAAGGGTTTATGCCTGGCTCTGCACTCAGAAATTACTTCTGGTGGTGCTCAGAGGACCCTATGGGGATGCTGGGGATCCAACCTGAGTGGATTGTGTGCAAAGCCAAGTGCCCTACCCACTGTACTCCAGCTCCAAGGCACAGAAATGAAGCTACAGTGCCTGACATGAATCTTGTCCCTCCACTGTCTGTCTGTGTGGTTTGTGCAGAGTTCATTGCTTTAAACATCCAGCTTCTTATCTGTGCAATGGCAACAAAAGCGCACTCAAGAAAATGCTATCCCTCTCGGTCATTATCATTTATAGGTAATTTAGTTTGTGCCAGGCATCCTGTTCTGTGGCTGATGCTGCCATCCCCTCCTCACAGAACTCTGCAAGAAGGCTCTTGAAGACTCATCTCACAGATCAGGGATAGAGGCAGAGCAAAACAAATACGTTACGAACAAGTGTCAGAGCAGGGGAATTGATCCGGGCGGTTGAATCCAAAATCAGATGTGCTCTAAGTCTCATTAGGGTCTCTGGTCTTTTCTGGGACAAGAGTCTTCTTGCCTGGCGTGGGGTCCAGCCTGCCACGTCATCCACTGAGTGCAAGTGAGAGCCTCCAGCACGGGGAGCTGCCTGGAGGTGCCCAGGCACCTCACAACTCCTCAGCAGGGTCCAACACCCACTCAGCCCCTGTCCGCATCCCTCTCCCTCTGGTGCAGCTGGGTGAATTCTCCCTGCACCCCTTTTCTGAGCACCCTCCTGTTCCTTCAGATAGACCACAATGCAATTGATTAGGCCTGTGTTTTCTCCGTTTCAATCACATCCTCCCTCGCCCTGCCTCCCTGAGATTACAGGCGGGTCACCTTGATTGCGGCTTCCACTGTTCACAAACTCTTCAGTCGTTTACAAAACCATCTCTCGCCTCATTCGGCTCCCCCACCTGGCTCTTCTCTGTGATGCGTGGATTTTACTGGCTTAAGACTCAGAGGGCAATTTTATTTCCAAAGTTCATGGGAGGGGGAGGACACCTAATTGATTAATGCCAGAGGGGTTCACAGCCATCATCTCATTTAATCCCGCCACGAGGCAGTGCCCAAGTGTGGTGTTCCCAATCGGAGAGGAGGAGACCTTTGAGCAGCTGCTGGACTGCCCAAGGTCAGAGAGCAGCACAGCAGCGCCCGAATATGGACCCAGTTCTGGGTGACCTCACTCTCCCCTGCAGCCACGGACTCATGTGCTCCCACTGGACCCTGAAAGAACCTGGAGCGAGGCCCAGGGAGGGCCCAGTGCAGAGTGAGATGTGAAGACTCTCATCCTCAAAGAACAAAGTTAACTTCTCACACATTTACTGATGTGAGAACTCACCAGTAAAACCAACTCATCCGGGGGCCGGAGCGATAGTCCAGCGGGTAGGGCGTTTGCCTTGCACACGGCTGACCCGGGTTCGATCCCCGGCATCCCATATGGTCCCTAGGCACCGCCAGGAGTAATCCCCTGAGTGCAGAGCCAGGAGTAACCCCGAGCATTGCCAGGTGTGACCCAAAAACAAAAAAAAAAAAAAAAACCAACTCATCAGATCATCAGGTCTTACCAACTCATCATTTAGTAAGACCAGCTCCTGTAGGTTGGTCTTACCCAGTAGTTAAGATCTATAACACTTAGGGACAAGATTAGTCTGGCTGCTTCACCCCTCTTCTCTGTCTGTCTGTCTCTCTCTCTGTCTATCTCTCAGAGAACATGAAGGGAGAAAAAAGTCAGAGGCCAGAGAAATAGTATAGGGGTTAAAGCACTGGCCTTGCATATAGCTGACCCTGGTTTGATCCCTGTTTCTAAATATGGCCTTTTGAGCACAACTACAAGTGACCCCAGTATACAACTGGGCATGACCCAATGTGCCCCCACCACAGCCATCACCAAAGAGTATCTTCAGAAGCAGGCAGAGCTGCTTTCATACTAAGGGAACAGCATGTGCAAAGGCCCAGAGGTAGCAAATTCAGGTCAGTCAAATGCAAATAATTATGTCTGAGAGGTCAGAGAGGACAGATGATTCAAGGAAGGTTGGAGGCAAGAGGTCAGAGAATAAAGAACCAAGGGGTAAAGACCCTGAGCTGTGGAGAAGTCAGAGAAGGAATCATACCCATATGCCTATACCCCTCTTCTCTGTCTGTCTGTCTCTCTCTCTCACACACACACACACCACAGCTACACACTGAGTGGTCCTGCAGTGAGGTCCACACTCCCTCTAGTGGTTGCTCTGGGTACCACATTGTACATCCAACTGCGGGAAACTTGCTCCAGGAGGCGAAGACCTTTCCGAACTGCCCCTCCACAAGGCGGAGGCAGCCCTGTTCCTCTTCAGGGAGGATGAGGATGAAGGGGCAGACAGAAAATGATAATAGACATGTGTGGGAGAAGAGGGGAGGGTACTAAGTTGATAGGGCAAGGGGAGGTCAAAAGGGCTTTGCTGGAAATGTTGCTTCCCTGGAAACGTAGAGAAGGAGTAGGAGGAAGAGTGGGCCCGGCAAAGTAGCAAGACAAGAGCATTCAAGGCTCACAGAACCAAGTGAGCTCGGAGACAGGAAATGGGCCCGCTGGCGTTACAGCTAGATAGGCGTGACCGGGATGTTCAGTCCTGAAGGGGATTAGTGGCTCCGGAGATGAGGAGGCTGAGGTGGCCTCGTTGGCCGTGCACTAGGCTGGGATTTAAGACTTGGGCCTTGGGATCCTGGAGGGTTTGAGCTGAAGACTACCGAAGTCACTTGTCTGTAGGAAGTTTCTGATGACCAACTGACCATAAGGGGGAAAAGAAGGGAAGAGAAAGGGGGAGAGGGACACCCCTCAGATCATGTTCCTAGGACACGTAACCTTGAGCAAGCCTATGAACCACAGAACTCAATACACGTGATGTCACCTATAGACACGTCATTGGCCAGCACCCACGGACAGACACGTAACACAGGTCCACAACTGAAAGGGATGCTGAGGGCACACACGTAACCCTAAACACAGACTGGCAGAGAACCAGGCTACCCTGCCAGACACAGGAATTTACACACATGCAGTGTGGCTGTCAAGGGCCCTACCCTGCCCCCTCGGTCTCCCAGGGTCCCTCACCACCTCGGGCAGGAACAAAGCTGACCTTTGCCCTCTGGCCTCTGGCCTCTCCTCCCACACCCCTACCCAGAGGGAGGAGCTGTTTGAAGTCTGGGCTGCAGCTGGGGTTTCCTGTTGCCTAGAGGAATGTGGGAGGACTTGCGGGGTTGGGGGGGGGGGAGAGGGGCCAGCCGAGGAGGCAGGATAATGGGGGCCAGGGGACCTTAGTTTCCACTATACCACGGCAAAGGGGGGTTTCCTGTTTCCCTGATCTCTGGGGCCCCAGTTCTGAGCCATTCCCTTCAAGAGATGGAACCATAACGGCATTGTCCATGAACCTCTTTCCTAGGTTACACTTTCATGGTTTAGGATAGGCCCCCAAAGCCTCGCAGACTCTGTTTCCCCTTCTGCGGAGTGGGTTGAACTGCTGTGAGCAATCCACACCTCTCCTGAGGCGGCCCCATGAGGGGGCCCAAGCGAGAGCTCTTGGAGGCAGTGGTGTCCCAGCCAAAGCTCCCCTCACACTGCCCTTCCACGAGCCCCGGGCTCTCTTTCTCAGTCACTGTCGAGACTCAGGGATCCTTCCAGCATGTCCCGGTCAGTTCTCAAAGCGTTTCCCACTTCTGTGTGCTGAAAGCGTATCTTTGCACAGTTCTCCCTGTGCCAGGGGAAGGGATTCCTCTTCTGTTGCAGTCCCAGGAAGGCCAATGCTCAGATGCCTCCAACACAAGTAAAAGCAGGAGCAGAAGCCGGTCTGTTGCTTCTGTTCCCGTCAGCCTCCTTGGGCCTAAGACGTTATCTCAACCCTCACCTGTATAACTAGGGCCTGGCTCGACGGCCTCCTGGGTCAGGGAGGAATGATGTAGCCGGTCCAGAACCTGGAGTGGGCTTCCCTCAGTTTACAGCCATGCTTCCCGAGGGGCCCCAGGCTACCTTCTCTTAGAGCCGCCGCCGCAGACACAGAGACCAGACACTAGGTGGCAGCAGAAGCCCACAAAATGACTTGCTTGAGTTTGGGAGAGCCCCCCAATACAATTTTGAAGAGGATTCCAGAAAAGAGGAGCCCCCCCAAATAACAGGGATGTCCTGGAATAGTTGATTTCCGGAAATTCCTAACACCTTGGGGACTGATACCCAAGGAGAGAAGGAAGCTGAGGCAGCCCCGTCTGGGAGGGGCACGCTTGGAAATTCCTGCCTAAATTTTATTCCTCTTACTCATGGAGCCATAGACTTTCTTAAGTGAGCTTTTCATCTCCATCTACCTGGGGCTCCTATGTCCAGGAAGTCACCCTGTATTACCTGCCCTTCTTCCTCAAACTTGGCTCAGGCCTGAGAGGGTCTTCTTGTTCTGCCTAGCAGGTAAGAATATTTTCTGAGCTGAGAAAAGGGAGTTTCTGCTCTCCTCAATGTTAGTGTCTTTTCTGTGGGACCAAGCAGACGCCAGCCAAAGCCACTTGTATTTATGATAACCTCGGACCCGGGCATTGCAGAGGGCACCCAGCAACCGGAACCATGGCTTCCGTCAATATCTGACCTTACCATACTTCCCATCCAATGTGCACATCTTTGCGGCAAGGAAAAACTGCTCCCAGGTGGAAGCCTTTCCAGCTAGCTTAGCCAGCCCCCAGGAAGCCAGATCAATAGGAGCACTGTCTAAAGCCCTTGACCTCTCCCACTGCTAATGCCACCCCACTCTCAAGGAAGGGGCGGAAGGGACAATAGTCAGTCCCCAGGTGCCCTCTCTTGCCCTCTGGGGTTTAAGAATGCCGTAGAGGAGAGGCCTGGGAGGGTGGGCGCCAGGGAAGGTTAGGCAGAGCGCTGCATGCAGCAAAAAAGGTCACCTCCTGCCTTTGTTACACACTGGCCGGCACTCCACAGGGCCCAAGGAGTCTGAAACAGGTGGGCAGAGGAGGGCAAGGGCACTGTCAGAGGGACCTCAGACCCGGGGCGGGAGAGAAGGGCCAGCACACAGCGTGGGTGGGACTCTCAGACACCCAGAAGCCCTGGGACAGAACCCACAGGAGAGCGGCACAGCAACCATGTTTATTTGACTTGGTCCCCACCAGTGCCCTATTTCTCAGTGAACGTTTGTTAAATTAGTGCCACAGAAGGACACACAGACAATTGGGCAGAAGCCTGAGGAATTTCAGGTCCCTGCCAGAGCCCAGAGGCGAAGCAGCGAGCCTCGTATCTGCCCAGCGGACGGGGGCTCTCCCACTTCCTAATGAAGAGCTTGGCCCGCTCAGCGCCCTGTCTCTAAATGGAAATGAGACAGGGCCATTTTATCAGGGCTTCGCGAGCACTCAAGAGCCCTGCAGTGTTCAGTAGATGGTGGCAGCAAAGGTTCTTCCCGAGCTGTCCAGCTGCCTCCCCTTGCTAAGCCGGGCCCTGGCCTAGCACATTCCCATCTGTGGGGATAGGCCGGGCAGGGGGCCCGGAGCTAGGGGGGCTGCATAACAGATGTGACCTGCGGGAGGTAGGTGAAAGTGCTGAGTCCAGCCCCCACCCTCCCCCAGGCCGCCGCAGGAGCTCTGAACTGTTGAATCTGAATCTTGCTTCCTGACGCTAGGAAAATGCTGGGTTGATCCAACATTTGGTGGGAATGTGCCTGTTGGGGTGGGAGGGGGCGTCAGGCTGTGAATTATCCAGGACTTCTGTGCCGGCTTCTTGATTCCTGAAGAACTAGGCGGTGGAGGAGATTTACCCAAAGCTCAGCGTTTGGGGCCCGGGTTGACCGAATCACGCGGTGCCGGAGGGACTTGGGTTTCAGGAGGTGCCCGAGCGTCATTAAAAACAAATTCTTGCTATTTTCCCCCTCTGATAGCCTTTTCAGAAAGGAAACGTCCCCAAATTCAGAACCCCGGTCTCTCTCTTTCTCTCTCTCCCTCTCTCTCCACTTCCTCTATTTAATCGGGGCGCCCCAGAAAGTCGCAGACCCTTTGGCTAGCCCCTTGATTCCTATTCGACTCTCATTTCCATTCTCAGACCCCGCCCCTTCGCTCCCACCCGCAACCTCCATTCGAGCCAGAGCCCCCACCCCAGCACAGGGGACAAGGAACAGCGAAACAGTCTCAGTCCTTGGGGAAGCCAGCGCCCTCCGCTGCCGCAGCGCGCGCTCTCGCCGGAGGGGTCCCGGGGCGCAGGGTCCCCCGCGGGCTCGCGGCCGCACCGTCAGGCCGCGGGCTCTGCCCCCCCGCCCGCGCGCCGAGCGGCCGCGACGGGGACTACAAGTCCCCGGCGTGCCGCGCGCGCGCTCCCCCTGGGGTTCCGGGATGGTGAGCGGCGAAGGTAAGGCAGAGCTCGCAGAGGCAGCGGCGGCGGCGGCGGAGACGGAGAGAGGCAGGCAGGCAGGGGCGGGCGAGAGACGGAGGGAGGGAGCGAGCGAGGCAGACCAGACAGACAGACAGGCGGGCGGGCAGAGCGAGCCACCCGCCAGGCTGCGCTCAGCCCCGCTCGCAGCGGAGAGAGCAGAAGGCAGGAGGAGGGAGGGAGGAGGAGGGGAGGGAGGGAGAGAGGGAATCCAGCTACCACCACCCAAAGCCAGCGTCTGCTTTCTGTCCTCATTTCCTTTTCCCACCCAGCCCGGGCGCAGAGAGAGGCTGAGGGAGCGAGAGATAGAGACGGTCAGGAGACAGACAGACAGCCAGGGTGAAGCGGGAGGGAGGAGGGGCGGAGGAGGAGGGAGCAGGAGGAGGACTACGCGGGGCGCGTTCCCTCCCAGGTTTGCAATTTGGGGAGGTGGGGGCGGGGGTGTCCAGGGCTGGGAGAGTGTGTGCGCGGCAGGGGGAGCGAGGAGGGTGCAAAGAGAGAGCCCAGGGGTGATCGCGGCCGGGGGCGCCGCGGGCGCGGGGGCCGTGTCCAGCGGAGTTAGCGGCGGAGGAATGTGAGCCGAGGGGCGCGAGCCATGCTGTCAGCCACGGCGGGCGGCTCAGGGCTCCTCCGCGACTCCTCTCCCCAGCAGCCGGGCGCCCGCGTCGCTGCTGCTGCTGCTGCTGCTGCTGCTGCTGCTGCTGCCGCCGGAAGACAGACGCCCCCCAAAGCCCCTCGCCTGGCTCGGACCCACGGAGCCGGCAGCCCAGCACTCCGGTGAGTGGCGCCGCCTTCCCACACCTAGACCCCCCGCTGGGGACCGGCCGACCGGGCTCTTTTGTGCAGCGCGCCAGGGGGCCCCGGCGCCCCCTCTGCGTGCCAGGATCCGGTCCGCCGGACCCCTGGCTGCGGTGCCCGCGGTGCGATCGGTCTTTGTTTCCACCGGGGCCCGCGGCTCGGCTGGGCTCGGCTCGAAGCCTGGCAGGCAGCGCCGGGAAGGGGGGGGGGGGGAGGTGGACGGGAGGGGGAGGGGAGGGGTTCTCGGGTTTCCTGGCCGCCCCGCGGCTCCCCCGGCTCGGGGGGCGAGGTGCGCGCCCAGCTCTGCCGCGCGCCCTCTCCTCCTTCCCCCTCCCTCCGTCTTTGGATTTAAAACTGCAATTTGCTCTCCAGCTTGCTGAGAATGTGGGGGGGTGGGGGGGATGAAGGGGGACCGTGGGAGCGGAGAACAAGGCTGGATTTTAGGAACGGCGCTGGGAAAGGGGGAGACTGCGGAGGAGCCCCTCCCCTCCAACCCCCAAATCCCAAGGTTCCGCTGGTGCTCTGGGAGTTGAGGGCGGGGACCTCCTGACCCGGAGGGGGTGTGGGGCGGAGGAGGGGTTTGGGGGCGGCCAGGGGCCGGAGGGGTTGGGCCGCGTGCCCGGTTACCTGGCGAACAAAGTCGGCTCACTTTTGCATAAATAAATAAATAATCTCCTATCAATGCGTTTCCTCTGGGGGCTCTGATTGAATCGGCCCCCTCTTCCCCAGGGGGTGGGGTGCTGAGTGACAGCTGTCAGCCCCTGGGCCGGGAGCTGGGGGTGAATCTCCGAATCCTTCTGCTTTCTGGCGGAGGGCGCCTTCCCTGCTGGGT
The DNA here is from genome assembly GCA_021461705.1 of Cryptotis parvus. Classification (NCBI taxonomy): domain Eukaryota; kingdom Metazoa; phylum Chordata; class Mammalia; order Eulipotyphla; family Soricidae; genus Cryptotis; species Cryptotis parvus. The sequence goes on along the minus strand of JAJIBD010007262.1, from coordinate 37,850 downwards.
CCTGGTCGCTGGGCAGAGCCAGAGGGGGCAGGGGCTGGCTGCAAGTCTAGGAAATAACCTTGTTTCCTGTTCTACAGGAAAAGGGACAGCAACCCAGAGTTTGGGGGCTGGGGGTGAGGACTGATGCGAGCTGGAGGGGTTCCCCGGCAGCCTGACCCCCAGCCTCCCGCCGGGCGTGGGGGCCAGCCGAGGGAGGAAGGATGTGGGCCTTGCTGGCCGGAGGCGGGAGCTGGGGCTGTCCCTGAGGCGGGCAGCGGGCACCGAGCGAGTGGGCTGGGAGGAGGGAGCGAAGCGGGGGCGGGAATTCTCTACCGCAGACCCTGGGGGCCAGGGCCAGATGTGGAGGGTGAGCAGGCCCCCTCCCTCCGAGCTTGGGGGCCCTGGGGCTGGGCTGGGAGGGGCTGCGCCGGTGCCCTCCGTTCTGCACCAGCGCCTGACTGGCAAGGCCAGCTGAATGGGGGGCCCTGGCGTCACCCTGGGAGGCAGGGCTGGCGCACCATCGGGACCCAGAGCACCAGGGAGGGACCCTTGGGGGGCCTGTGCCTGTCTGGCTGGGCAGGCGTTTCCCGCCGGACCAGTTGGTGTCAGGCGGGACTTGGCCCCAGCTCCCAGGGCAGAGAGCTCGGGGTGTGAGGACAAGCTTTGCCTCCGGGTCAGGGTGGCCACATTTGTCTGCTGCCGCTGCCGGTGGGGCCGGGGCATGTGCCCGGGCAGAGTCCTGCCAGGAGCACGGGGGGGTGTTTCTATTGTTGGCTGGTTCCTGTTCCGTGTGGCCAGGTGTGGGGGGCTGCGCTCAGGGACTGCAAGCTCCAATCCGGGCTGCCCAGCCCCTCCCCAACCCCATGGCGACAGGGGGCTGAGCTGGGGGACCCCCGCCCCAGGTGGCATGTGCGTGCCGCTTGCCGGCTCCCTCCTTTGAGCAGATGTATATTTATTTTTATAGTAATGGAAAATCAAACTGAATAGTAAGTTGAATTCATTTTTTCTCCCGCTGTGTCAATAGTTGGAGTAACCCCAGAGGCTGGTGAACTTATTGCCTCACAGCGCCCACCCCGTAGAGGTGGCAAAGATTAGAGAGGGCATGAGCTGGGGCTCCCTTGTGGGCACCAGTCTGGGCGAGGGCTTGGTCCCTCTTCGCCTGGCACTGGGGCAGGTGGGTGGGCCTTGCCCCTCCCTAGATGACCCCCAGTACGGTCTGGCCCCGCAGCCACCGCCTTCGTCAGTGGCTAAACTGTACCCAAGTCCTCAGGGACATTCTCTTGGTGGGCTCGTTCCCCCCCGCCTGGGCTCCCGGCCCACGTGCTGATATTTATTTTCTGTAGTAAAATCCATTTTTAATGCCGTTACTTTTGAAATAATATAGAGAGAAACAAATGTGATGTGTTTAAGTTGCCCTCTGTGAGTTTTTAATGTGATCTATGGCTGAGGCGGTGATGGAAGTAGCTGTTGGGCTTGGAGAAATTTGGTGTCATAAAGAGAAGGAGCTCACGGTGGGTTGGGGCTGAGGGCTGGGGGGGCTCTGGAATGAGGTCACGGGGGCAGGGCACCCCTGCATCCCCAGGTGTGTGGACCGGCAAGGAGCTTCCTGCTTTGGGAGGAGGCGGTCCTGGGGCTGTTTTGCATGGTGCCCAGCCCTTGATGAGCCTGTGGTGAAGGGGCTTGGACGCTGGGGGTCTTTGTCCTGCCCCCACTCCGATAGACCCTGCAGGGCTGCTTCTGGCCCCCTGCTGAGCTAAGTGGATGTGTGCTGCGGGAGACTGGGCTTGGATCCTAAGGGCAGTGAGGGGATAGGCTCTCACCCCGGGGGGCTGTCCTGGAGGTGCGGGAGGCAGACTGTCCCTGGCAGATTTATTGGGGGGGGGGGTGCTGCTCTGGCCTGGCAGAGCCCCCTGCTTGTTCTCAGAGCAGCCAGAGCTCCGCGTTGCTGCCATTCCCTCCGTTTCCGTCCCTCCCTTTGCCATTCCCTCCTTTCCCGTCCCTCCCTTTGGACAGGGGGCTTCCTGGGGGCAAGCCAGAGCGGCCCCCCCGCCCCCAGCCCCCAGCAGGTCAGCTGCTTCCCTTTCCATCTGTAGAATTCTGAGGCTCTGTCTCATGCCAGCCGCCAGAGCCAGGGGTGTCATGCCTTCCTACCAGACGCTCAGGTCCTGCGGGTCTGCTTGGGTGAGGTCAAACAGTCCTGCTATTATGGGATGGGACCCAGCTCACCGTTGGGTCTCCTGGGTCTCTTGGGACTCCACCAGGAGGGGTGGAGCTTGGAACTGCAGGGAGGGAGCAAGGGGTGACTTTGTTGCTAATGCCTGCAGATGGGCCCCCAGGGAGAGAACTGGGGGGGCACCTTAGGCAGCCACATGCTAGGTGGAGGGAAGGATGGTCACCAGCCAGGGATGCTGGGCGGAGAGGGAGACAGGCAGAGAGGGCTGGGATCCTGCCGGGGAACGGAGCCCTCGCTGGCCTCTCACCCCAAATCAAATGCTGGGCTTGTTTTTTTGGAGGAGAGACAAACAAATGTCTCTGGGAAGAGGGAAGACAGGTGTGTGAGGAGCGAGGGAAGCAAGCTCTCGGGGGGGGCCTGGGGAGAAGGCAGTGCCCACTTGGCTTGTGCTCCAAGGGACCCCAGGCTCTGCCTCACCTCACAGAGCCTTGTGCAGGTACAGGGCCCCACTAGCTCCGCGTGTGCTGGGGAGGGGACTTTAGGGTTCCGGAGGTCACTCAGTTGAGCCCCCCCTCCCCCTTGCCCCACCTGAAGCCCAGGCTAGCCGCTTGCCCTGGGACCCAGGCTCTCGGTGTTCCACTCACTACAGCCAAAGCACTGGAACAGCTGCTGGGGGCCTCCCTGGGTGCAGAGGGGGCCAGGGGGCTGGGGAAAGGGAGCAGGCAGGCACCCTTGTGTGAGAGCCCCCAGGGGAGGGGAGGTGCCGCAGCCGGGAGGAGGCGGGAGGGAGGAGAGAGGGAAAGCAGTGAGTCAGGCTTCCAAGAGCTGAGGATGAGCGCGCCAGCGCCGGGAGGGAGAGGGCAGGGAGGGGGCCCGGCCAGCGGTGAGGCAGCTCGAGGGAGGGAGCCAGCCCCTGGCCCCGGCCCAGCGCAGGGCTGTGGGAGGTGCGGTCAATACGACGGACTTTGCCCGCGGCAGGTCGGGAAGGAGCCAGCCTCTGCCCCTGCAGCTCCCCTTTCCGTCCTGCTCCTTGACTGTACTTCTGGGGGAGGGGAGCACCGCGTCCACTGTCCCTTCCTCAGTTTCCCCTTCCAGGGGATGTGCATAGGGATCAGGTAGGCGGCGGCAGGCTTTGTGCTGGGAGCCCTGTCTGAGCCGTCCAGAGACTTGGGAGAGTGCAGGTCTCTGCAGCTGGAGCCCAGAGCGGCCAGGTGGGTGGGGGTGCTGTGAGTAGTGCTGGAGTGCTCTGCGTGCCTGCGTGCTTGTGTGTGTGTGTGTGTGTCTGTGTGTCTGTGTGTCTATGTGTGTCTGTGTCTGTGTGACTGTGTGTGTCTGTGTGAGTGTGTATGTGTGTCTGTGTGTGTGTCTGTGTGTCTGTGTGTGTCTGTGTGTGTGTGTGTCTGTGTGTGTGTCTGTGTGTCTGTGTGTGACTGTGTGTCTGTGTGGTGTGTCTGTGTGTCTGTGTGTGTCTGTGTCTGTGTGCGTGTGTTGTGTCTGTGTGCGTGTGTGTGTCTGTGTGCGTGTGTGTCTGTGCGTGTCTGTGTGTGTGCATGCAGCCTGTCTGTTGTTCTGTGGCCATGGTAGGTGGCTGGTGCATAGACAAGGGACAAGGTCCGGTTCCACATGTCCAGAGCTTCCCACTCGGGAGGGGGGGAGGCGGGGTAATCTCTGCGTCTCCGTGGGTCAGAGGAGCTCCAGGGGCTGTGAGAATAGCCTGTGCTATCTCCCCAGGTCGGGGCTGTGATCCTAAGGTGGGCTCCCAGCGATTGGGAGAGGAGGGATAGAGCCCCCAGCCCTCAGACAGGGAGCTGTGCTCCCAGCTTCTTCTCCTGTGCTCCCAGCCCTTCTCCCCCCAAGGCTGACAGCCCTGCCTCCCCTCCTGGCTCCCACCCGCTCTCCCTTTGCCCAGGGAGAGGAAGGTGGGCCCTGAGGCGCTGGCCAGCCTCCTGGCCTTGAAGAGGGTGTGTGTAGGGGGAGGAGAGTAACCGCTCTTACAAACACCAGCGGGTAGGTGCTCCTGCTCTTCTTTCCGCTCTGGGGTCCTTGGGCTGGGAGCCCAGGGGAGGGGCCGCTTCTGCAGCTGGCTGGCCCCTGAACTCCCAGCTCAGCCCAGCTGCTACTGAAGGTTCCAGAAGCTGCAGCTCTGCGCCCTGTCCCCACCCCTGAGCCAGGAGAGGCCTTTGCTGACCTGGAGGAGGGTGCCTCCGTGAGCGAGTAGGCACCCTCCGAAGGACTCGCGCAGACAGATGGGTGTGGAACAGATGGACAGAGACACCCACACACAGGCCGATGCAGAGACGGACAGATGGACCAGGACAGGGAGAGATGGACGGACAGAGGTGCGAGCAGAGAGGAGGAGTCAGAATGGAAGGGTCTGAAGGGGGCGAGACAGAGACAGATATGCAGAGGTAGGGGAGATGGCGAAGAGTGCCTGGGCGGGGTGCTCTGAGAGACAGGAAGAGAAAGAAGGGGAAACCCAGACAGGCCGCAGGAGCAAGAGCAAAGAGGCTGTAGGCTGTGAACCACGAGCAGGGATTCGTGGAGGATCTGGAAGGTGTTTCCTCCCCCTCCTCCCCAAACCCCAGCCAGCCAAGTCTCCATTCCTTCCACCCCAGCTCCTTTTCCCAGCTGCTAAAGAGGTCAGGAGAAAGCAGGAGAGAAGCTTCCAGAGACCCTCCTCCCTCTCCTTCCGCATGGGCGCTCTCCTGGCCCCGACCCTGCTTGCAGATGTCCCTAGGCCTGTGCTCTGCTAGAGAACACCCACACCCTCTGTCCTGGCCTGGCTCCTGCCAGAGCGCCGTGTCTCACACCTGCACCCTCGTGCCTGGACTCTGGGGTAACTGGTGAGTGCATGCCGTGCCCTATCCTGCAGAGGGTCCCAGGCCATGTCACACAGCAGAGGGACTCTGTGCGCTGGAGTGGAGGAAGACCCAGTTTTTAGGGAGCACCAGAGTCTGGGCAGGCAGGGTGGGGTGTTGGACACCCTGTAACCCAACTGAACTCTCCTGGGAAGCGGAAATGGAGGGGCCTGGGCTGGACCCTGTGAATCGGCAGAGGGTGGGGGGGGGTCAAGCTGAGAGGGGGTGAAGGCTTGTGTGCGCATGCAAGTTGGCACTTACACCTGGGGAGGGGCGCCAGTGGCCGGTGTGTGGGGACAGATGCCTGAGACACGGCCACTGGGGGCATGCGGGTATCTGTGGCAGCTCCTTGTGGGACACATGGGTGTGAGACAGGTGTGTGTGGCTGTCCCTGGTTCTGTGGAGTGTGTGTGTGTGTGTGTGTGTTGGGGCTGTCCTGGAAGTGCACATGTGAAGGTCCCGCCCTGGGGTGAGGGGCATCCATGCGTGAGGGTGCAGTGGGCTGTGTGCTGTGTGTATGGGAGGTGGGGAGCTGGCGGCCCGGGTTGCAGGCGGTTTTCCAAGGCCAGGGTGCAGCCGGAACGAGTCCATCAGCACGGACAGGGGAAGGGGCACGGACAGGGAAGGGGCACGGACAGGGGAAGGGGCTCGGCCTCCCCGCCTGGTGCTGACCCCCAGCACACAAGGACGACATCCTGCCCCTCCTCCCCCCCTCTGCTCCTGACTTTCAAAGGAGGCTGGGTGAGGACTGTGGCCCCCCCACCCTCTGCCCGTGCTCTTCAAACACAGGACGCCCTCCAGGCAGCTTTGTAGAGGCTCCTGCCTCCTCCTCTGAAGGCAGATGGGTGGGCTGGGATTCGCTGCCGCCCCAGGGAGAGGAGGCGGCTCTGCTCCTCAGGCCTGGGCACGACTGGGCTGGGCCAGATGGACTGCCTGTCTTGACACCCCCGCACAGGGTCTGGGAGTGGGCAGGCGCCCCCGGCAGAGGGTGTTTGAGCAGGCTGGGCAGGCCCTAGTGGGGCCCCTGCCCCAAGGCCACGGCAGTCCCCTTCCCACAGGACAGAACGCCCCATGCGATGGGCACAGGGACCCAACCACACCCTTAACGCCTCCTAGTGGAGGTGTAAGTGTCTGACCTGTGTAACACCCCCCCCACACACACACACACACACAACTCCAGCGCCCCTAAACACCCAGCTGGTCCACCTAAGCATACTGCTCTAACCACTGTACAACACAGCCCTTCTGCATACCCACCCTGCACGCGTCTGTCCGCCCCATGCAGGTCCCAAACACACAACTACGTCTGCCTAGGCCGACATGTGTGCCCCTCCTACCTAACCGCACACACACACACACACACACACACACACACACACACACACCTTTTACATGTCACTTCCCTCTCTGACCCAGTACCTTCCCGATACACCCAGGATCCTACTTGAGCCCTGGTCCCTTCCACACACTCAGGGTCCCGGAACCCCAACAGTACACCCTACACCCCTTCTCCACACCCCAAGTGTACAGCTTCCCTCAACATGGCCAGCATGGCCCAGACATGCGCCTCTCGCAGCCCTGCCTGCACGCCCACCCCGTCCCTCCTCAGTTCTAGTCCTTGAAGTCCACGTCAGCCTGCAGCCCCTCTTGTCTCCCCAGCACGCGTCTGTGGGTGAGCGCCTGTGCATACACCCTCGCTCTCCTCTGGAGCCCCCTCAGGTGACCCCAGGAGCTCCCCCTCCCTTAGCCATCCAAGGGGTAGCCCCTCCACCTCTCCAGATACCCACCCTGGCCCCACACACAGCCCAGCCTGAGCTCAGGAGCAGCCAGTTCCATTTCAGCCCTGAGCACACCCCCCACCTCACACTGTCACCTACCTGCCTCAGTTTCCCCACCATCACGCATTCCTGCACACCCTCCCGCCAGACTCGGTCCTCGCCCCCGCCTCAGCCTTGCACTGCACTCTTGCTCACCCCGAGCTTCTCTCTTTCTGCCTGCCCCCTCCCCAGGCGTCTCTCCACCCCCGCAACCCGCCTCTCACTCCTGGACACTGAGGCTGCATCTGGCTCAAAGCTGCCCCGGGGAGACCCTGAGCTCTGGGTACCCTGACCCGGGTGCGGGGCACCCAGTCAGCCAGCTCTGACGTGTGTGTTTGTGAGTGTGTGCGTGTGAGTGTGTTTGCGAATATGTGTAGGGGACGCAGTGCTGGGGGGGTTTATTCCCAGCCCACACTTCCTCAGGTGCTGGCCAGACCCTCCCACCTCAGCCCACCTGAGTGACACTGGGGACCCTCAGGGAGAGACTTGGAGAAGAACCGATGACATGCTTCTGCGTCCCCCCCCCCAAGCTGGGCTTCAGGGCTTGGTCTCCTGGGAGTCAGCTCCGACAGTGAAGGTTACTTTACTAGATGCATGATTTTAAACGGAATCTCCGCCATCTGTTCCACCCCCTAATTACAGATGCACAGAATCCGCCTCAGAGGGCAGAGTGAGGGGAGTGATTTAGAGGCTGAGCTGCTTCTGCCTGCATTAGGGCCCGGGAGATGGGGGCTCTGGGTGTTGCCCCCCCTCCTTCCCAGGGATCCCTGGGGCCTCTTGCCGGAGGAAGACTCCTAGAAAGGTTCTTTGACTGCGCCCCAAAGGCTGCAAGAGGATGCCACTGCGGTGCTCAGGGAGGGGTCCCCCGACATTGCCTTTGCCCCAGGCCCCCAGTCCTGGGACGTGGCTCCATTAGAGCCTGAAAGCATTCAATGCATCGATCTCCTGCCTGCCCCCTGGGCTCTGGGGAGCCCCCAGCGTGGCCCAGCTTTGCCCACCCAGGGGGAGCAGGAGTCAGAGATAGGCAGTGTGGTGGCAGCCAGCTTCCAGCAGCAGAAGCTCTGGCAGGCAAGCCAAGGACCTCCCAGGTGTCTCTGGGGTGCCACTGGTAGCTCCCATGGAGCTGTTGATCTGCAGGACGAGTGGGCACAGGGTCCCGTGAGGGTGGTTCAGTGCCTGGGCCTCAGGGCTCTGAGGGACCCTGGGTTCTACCCGAAGACCGCTGTCCCTTTGCCCAGGGTGCCAGGGTTCGCGGTGGCAGCGCGGCACACTGCAGTAGATGCGGGCGCCTCGTTCACTGCGGGAGAAAGGAGCCAGGTTGGGCTGAGGCGTTTAAAGATCGCTGCAGACAGGAGGGTCTCTGGCACCCACGGAGCAGGCAGTCATGCAGAAGAAATCCTATGGCGCCTGCCCGAGGAGGGGAGCAGGGGCTAGGGAGGGGCCGGGCCCGCGCCCCTGGTCCAGCAGGCTGCAGAGGACACAGGGGGACCCCAGGGACCTCCCTGAGGAGGCACCTTGTCTCCTTTCTGCTGTGGCATGTGTCCCTCGGAGGAGCAGCACCGCAGCTGTTGCCCGGCGCTGGCTCGGGGCTTTATAAATAATGCAGCTCGGAGGCGGGGGCCAGTCCAGCCCGGTCACTTTGGGTCACCCAGGGTGGCGTCTCCAGCTGGCAGTTTTGGGGCAGAGCCCCTCTGCCTTCCAGTTTGTCTGCTCCACTTTGCTGTATGAGCATAGACCACAGGCCCAGCCTGTCTGAGCTGGACCCTGAGCAGAGTAGGACAGAAAGGCCAGAACCCCTGTGTGAAAGCCACCCCTCAATCCTCACAGGGGAACTGGCAGCTGGCTCAGCCAATCCAGGCTGGAGAGGGCGGCCCAGAGTGTGGGAACCTCATTGTTGGGTCCCTCCATTTTGCAGATGGGTTAACTGAGTCCAGTGAGGGAATGAAGACCAGGGGCGGCCAGCTGATGAACCCCACCTTCCTGTCCTGGCCCGCTGTCACTCAGGCTCTTCCCAGCCTCAGCTCAGCTAAGAGCAGGGCCTGGGGGGGGGGGTGGGCGGGCGGGGATGTTTGGGAAAGTGGTTTCGGCTGAGAGGTTGCCATGGCAATGCTGCAGGTTGCCGAGCAATGTGGGGGTCCTACAGGGTCTCTGGGCCCCTGCTCCGCACCCTTGTGGTCTTCCCCTGTCTGTGGTACCCCACCCAGATGCCTGTCAGGCAGTCCCGGTGACAGGTGGCACAGGTGACAAGCTGGGTGGGTGACAGGTGGTGCGGGTGCAAGGCAGGCAGGTGACAAGCTGGGTGGTGACAGGACCCGCCGATGACAGGCAGGGGTGTGGTTGGCGGGGTTGCTGTCTCCTGGCTGGTGGCCTGTTGCAGCCCCCCACCCTCACGCCGTGTGTGCGTAGACTCAGGGCTCGGAGCTGGGGGTGAAGCTACTCGGGAACTGGAGGCTCATGGCAGGCCGAGGGGCAGGTGTCCGGCTAACTCACGAGAGGGGACACAGCAGAAGCCAGGGCGGGGGCCTCAGGGGGGACTCTGGCTCTTCCTCCCTTTGCCGCAGGCCTGCGGGCATCTGAAGGCCAGTGGTAAAGCTCTTTACCCCCAAATCCCTCTCCCTCCACGGTCCATGGAGGAAGACTCCCTCCCATTTTCACAGATGAGAGGTCCGAGACAGCGTGGCCGAGCCTGCCCGTGGAGAGTCTGCTGGTGGCAGGGGTGTTGTCCCTCTCCTGTGTACCCTCCAGTCAGGGGCACATGCTGGTGCCCCCACCCCCTCCCAGGGACAGTCTCACCCCTTGGGGAGTTGATGCAAGTGGGGAAGCAACTGCAGGCCCTTTGCCTCTAGTCCTGCTGCTCCCAGGACCCCTCCAGGTGGCTGTCTCTGGCCCACCCTCGCCCGTCCTGATGGGGGGTACCCCCAGGCTGGAGGGGCCCTGATGTCTGAATCACTTTCTGCAGGGCCTGCAGACAGTGGCTTCCAGAAGGGGGCTGAAGGGAGGTCCCCTGCTGGGCACACTGACCAGCTTAGCTTCTTCCCCAAGGCTGTGACCCGCAGCCTCTAGTGTGCAGGGGTGCTTCCGGCTGCCTCTCTAGGGCTCACTTCCCTCCCCGTGAAGCTGGGTCGGTAGAGCCCCTACCTCTGGAGCCCATTGGGGTGGGCGCCTGGACCACCAGGTAGACAGGCTGGGTCTCTGACACGGGCAGGGAGCACAGCCTGACCCTGCGGGTGCCGGCTTGGCTGGAGGGCTTGGCGGGGGAATTCAAGGGAGAAGGATCAGGCTTTGGAGTGCGCTCTTCTTTTGCCCCTGATGGCTCACCTGCTTCTCAGCTTCTCATCCCTGGTCTGGTGGGGTGTTAGGGCGGGTTCCCACCACTTCCCCTAGATACCCCATCCTGAACATGCTCTTCCAGAGTGGCCGCCACTGCCAGTGGACGGTGGCTGTATGTGTCCAGGTTCTGAGATATGGCCCTTTTCTCAGTGGTAAGTTAAGGCCGAGGGCTTCAGTGCCTCGGTTTCCCTGGCTTCCTGGTACCAGTCTGTTCATTCAGTGAGAAAGGAGTGCCAAGACCCAGACAGAACTCACAGCTTAGGGCCCAGGCCCTGTCCTCAGACGCCCCATCAGAGGTGGGGAGCCCAGCCTGCCCCCACCCCACCCCCAAGCCTCCAGCCCAAAGGTAAGGAGGTCCCAGGCCCCAGGGGCAGGCTGCATGCCTCTGAGGGTCAGGCAGGGAGTGGGTGGGGCTGGCTAGCCAGAGGGCTTTGAGGAGCCAAAGCTGGGCTGAGGGGTGCCGAGAATGGGGTTGGTGTGGTTAAGGGAGAGGGCAGGCGCCAGACTGGGAGCCATCTTTGCTGGGTGGGGGCTTGGAGCCCGGAAGGGTCTGGCTTTCCCACAGACGCAGGCAGCAGTAGGCTGGAGTTCTGGGGCCCTCCCAGCTCCCCAGGGAACCCGCTGCTGCCTGGCCCTGGGGACCCAGGCATCCTGGCGGGTGAGGGCGGGTCTCCAGCAGGCGCCCTGCCAAACCCCGCAGCCTGCTCACCAGGAATCTTGTTGCTGAGAGATGGAAAATCCCGGCCAGGCCTGCAGCTCATCCCTCCCCTCCGGGAGGAGGAGGGGCCCAAAGATTCCTTCCTGCACACCCCCATCCCCCATCTGGGGCAGGGCCCTCCTTGCCAGTGGGTGGGGCTGGGGGCCCAAGACGGCCTCTGAGGCTAAGTCACATGTCCTGGAGCCCAGCCCAGCCCACACTGGGCACCAGGGCTTTGGAGGCAGAATGGGCCTGATGCAGCAAGGGGTGGGGTAGGGTACTGAGGCCAGGAGGGACCTGGATGGGGGCCCGTGCCTGGCCCTGGCCCCACTGGCTCCCCAGGGCGGAGGGTGAAGAGTTGGTTCTCTCCTTGGACAGGAAGACGAATGATCCCATTATGGGAGCGTGATTTTATTCCACGTGTCACGGAGTCTGAGATTAACTTGCTCACCAGTCTGTGACAAGCCCCTCACACCCAACACACACACACACACACACACACACACATGCACATGCATGCACAGGCACAGGCACACACGTATGCCTTGGTCTCACAGATTCTCATTCCACAGACCGGCCTTTCCAGGCCACAACACACAGTGCCGTCTCGACGCAGCCCCAGCACACACGCCTGCTTCCATACTCCAAGGTGGAGACCTACAGAATACGTTTCTCACCCTAAGGCCACAATGGCGCATAGATGCCCAGTCTGTGCTGCAGTGCCCAAGGCCCTGCTGAGACAGGTACATGGCAGGGCCACGCGGTGCCCCTGAGACATGCACAGGCCCACAGCCATGTGACTGGGCACAGACCAACGTCACCCTGAGACAAAGGCCCAGATACAGAGACAAAGACAGGCGCAGACACACAGCCAGCAGAGCACACGAGCACAGGCGTGCACACCCAGACACAGACAAAGACAGATAAATGCCCAGAGGTTCTGCTGTGGACAGATGTAAGACACGCACACATCTGGGCCTCCCCCGCCGCCTCTCTGCCTGGGGATTTGGAATCTGGTGCTGAGGCTACAGGGACGACTCAGGACTCTTCCGCTTACTCGGAGCAGCCCCTTGTCCTGGGTCCCGGGGGTCGCCCCCACCTCTGACACCTGACCTGTGGCCAAGGCCAGGGCGGCCACACCCCCAACACAGTGCTGACACTTCTTTTCCCTGCCTGTTGGACACACACATGCCCCATTTTGTACAGGACCCTCACACACTGGAGTTCCTCTCACACAGCCCTTCACTGTCCTCACAGACAGGACAGGACCCCCTCCCCCAGCAAACAGCCTTCTCTCACGCAAACCCCGCCCTGATCTATGCCAGGGGCTCTCCTTCACCTCTGAGCCCCCTCAGGCACCCACACAAACACACACGCACACCCACCTTTACCTGCCTCCTCACCTCTCCCAGGCTAATTCACAGATGCAACACGCACACACACTCCCCACACCAAGCCTTACCACTTTCACACACGCGTGCGCTTGCACACAGCATGCTCTCCCTCTCTCTCTCTCTCTCTCTCTCTCTCTCTCTCTCTCAACCTCCCTCATACCATCACTTCCCTTCCTCTGTCTCTCATAAACACTCCCTCTGCCAAGGCTAGAGCTGTGATGCAGAGCGGCCCTGATAGGATTTGTCACTGTTCTCCACCGCGTCCTTGGCCTTCCAGCCTCAGTCTCTTCTCCTCCACTTCAGTTGGCCCCGCGCACTCTGGCCTTGTTGTTCCTCAGCTCGGTCAACAGTGACATATGGGACATTCACAGATTCCGCAAATGGTGACGGCACCTGGTCTGTGGCCAGGCACAGACACCATGACACTGTCCATCCTAGTGCACTCCATTTTGTGACTGGCTTGTTTGTTGCTGGACTCTTCTGTCTAGAGTGAAAGATAACCCTTGAACTAGGCCGTTGAGGGGGATATGTAGGAATTTGCAAGAGGGAAAAGTGTGGGAAAGGTTGGCCAGCAGAAGGCTGGAAGTGAGCTGCAACCGTGCAGGGAGCTGGGGTGCATCTCCGAGTCGGGGCCTGGGGCACAGAAGTGGGCACTGCCCTGGGTCCTGTGCCCAGAGGCTGGGTGGGAGTCTGCCCAGTGGCCATAGGAGTCCTGGGGAGAGTCTGGAGAGTCCTGGGCAGGGAGGCCTAGTCCAGAGGCTCGAGAAGTGTGGAGTATAGCGTGTGGACAGTGGTTTGACATGGCAGAGGAGCAGATGAGGAAATTCTGTCAGTGGGGGCTGGTGGACTTCTAGTTCCTGAGCTGTGACCTCAGGAAAGCCACACACCCGCTGAGCTGGGCCTTCATTGCAAGAGGGACAGACTAGGGACAGAGCAGGCTCACAGGATGGACTCAGGAAGTGACCATCATGGTTAAGCACCGGCTGGACCTGGAGGACAAGCAAAGTGCAGGACAACTTACTGACCTGTGTGTGCTAGATGTTGTGCCGAGTGGGTGTGTGGCTGGAAGAAGTTCCCAGCTCATGCTGACTACCCAGGAGTGGGCATGGGGGTGAACAAGGATGGAGGGACCCGTCTCAGAGCTCTGAGTGACCCAGGAGGAGCTGGCAGAGAGCTGGACACTAAAAGGGCAGAGGTGGGAGAGGAACTTCAGATAGAGGGGATCACGCGTACCCCCAAGAGAGAAGGTCAAGGAGTCTGGCTGATGTGTGGGTCACTGGGGCCCCCATGACCAGGCTGGGGTGAGCGCAGAGCAGAGAGCACCCAAGAAAATCCAATTTCTGTGGCCTTATGGGACATGTCCATTCTAGATGCAGTTCTAACTTCTGTCCCTAAATCGTGGGTGGCCACATACATACCTTGCTGCCAATGGCCTTGGTTTCCCCTCTGTATACTTAATTGACAAGCCTTGTGTTGAAGGAAATTTTGGTATCACAGGCGGGAGCTGAGGCAGTACTGGCCATCTTCTGGCCTGGAATTCTGGCCTTGATGTTTTTCTGGGAGCATTTGAGGGGTTCCTTAGAGATGGACAAGGGGCTCTCCAAATGAGGGGCTGGAAGAGAGGGGATCTCTGTTAGAATGTTTCCAAGTCCCCCCACTCCTGCTGCAGCCGTGGACCCCAGCCCCTTGGCCAGGGGTATCAGGGCACTTGTTCACTGACGGGGTGCAGGACTTGGACCTAGGCAGTGAGCCCCGGCTCAAGAGGCAGAGACCATTCCAGGGGTAGCAGATCCAGGTAAATGTCGTGGGTGCCAGGTTCTGCCACTGAGTGTGGAGTGGGGGCGGGGCAGTGTCGGGAGCTGTGGAGTAAGGCAGGTTCTGGTGACCTCCCCAGCTGCCCTGGATCCTGGCTGCAAAGGGACCTTTAAGCATCTCACCTGTGAGGTGGGGCTGAAGAGAATTAATTTCCTGTGCTATTTTAATTTTGCTGTATTTAATTTGCTGTTTATTTTAATTAATTAACAGTGGGTAATCATCTAGCCTAACTTGCGGCTGCTGGCTCTCCCTCTCCCCTTTTAGAGGGGCAGAAGACCAGGCAATTGCTGATTTGGCTGTGGGGAGACAGAGGGCTGGGGGCATCCTCTGTTCTGTCCCTCTTCACCCCAGGGTCTCCTCTACTGCCCCTAGGTCCCCCAAGGGGTGCTCTCCTCCCCCTCTCTCATCTCCCCCAGGCCTGCTTCCGGGCTCAGAGCCAGGGACTTGGTGAAAAGAGGCTTGAGCTGAGGCCACTACCTGTCCCCCCAGTGTTTGGGTGTCAAGGGACCAGGCCTTGACTGTACCTGTCGGGAGACTCAGAGGAGTGGTTCCGCTAGGACCAGCCCCCTTCCCCACACGGCTTTTCCTTCAGTGCGGGCAGGCCTGTGCCTTCACATGTCCTATGGCTGCGCCACGTCCACGTGCAGGGCATCACGAGTCACATCTGGGACGGACCTCCAAGGGACAGTCCTCCCGTAGAGAGGAGACAGGTGCCCCCGGACCCATAGTAGCCCTGAAGCAGGCCATGGACTTGGGAAGTAAGCCAGCTCTAAGGACACGTGCACAGGGCAGGGAGGGCTGAGGAGGAGTTTTGGTCATACTGTGAGAATCCCCCGTCTCTGGGCAAAGTGAGGATGGTCGTTGACACCTGCGGCTGCAGAGGCGTGAGGTGTCCATCACCTGCGCCCACTTCCCCTCATCTCTGCACTGTCTCTCTTCTCCGACCTGGGGCTGGCTTTGTTACTTCCACTGTACCCCCTAACGGGGACCCTTTTTTGCTCTGTAGCAGGGTGGAACCCTAGTTTTTTTTTTTGCATTACTTTTTTTTTTTTTCTTTTTGGGTCACACCTGGCAATGCTCAGGGGTTACTCCTGGCTCTGCACTCAGGAATTACTCCTGGCGGTGCTCGGGGACCATATGGGATGCCGGGATCGAACCCGGCCAGCACAGGCCGGCCGCGTGCAAGGCAAACGCCCTACCCGCTGGGCTATCGCCCGGCCCCAAACCCTAGTTTTTAACATAATAAATATGTACCATTTACCACCCCCCAGTCATCCATCCTTCCTTCCTTCCTTCCTTCCTTCCTTCCTTCCTTCCTTCCTTCCTTCCTTCCTTCCTTCCTTCCTTCCTTCCTTCCTTCCTTCCTTCCTTCCTTCCTTCCTTCCTTCTTCCTTTTCTTTCTTTTTTTTTTTTTTTTTTGCTTTTTTGGGTCACACCCGGCAATGCTCAGGGGTTACTCTTGGCTCTGCACTCAGGAATTTCCTGGCAGTGCTCAGGGGACCATATGGGATGCCGGGATTGAACCCAGGCTGGCACAGGCCGGCCGCGTGCAAGGCAAACGCC
Source organism: Cryptotis parvus (assembly GCA_021461705.1). Lineage (NCBI taxonomy): Eukaryota > Metazoa > Chordata > Mammalia > Eulipotyphla > Soricidae > Cryptotis > Cryptotis parvus. The sequence goes on along the minus strand of JAJIBD010007262.1, from coordinate 22,224 downwards.
CTACTCGCTGGGCTATCGCTCCGGCCCCCTCTCTAACTTTCTAAATGGATATTTATTTAATCACCATAGCATTCCTAATACTGCCCCATTTTACACGTCAGAAAACTGAGGCTGAGGCAGAGATAATACAGAGGATATGGTGCTTGCCGTGCATGCAGCTGACCTGGGTTTGATCCCTGGTGCCCCCAAGCCCAACCAGGAGTGAGCCCTGAGCCCAGGAGTAAGCCCTGAGCTGATGTGGCCCCTGGGAAGGAAAACTGAGCTTAAATGTTCTAACCAAGGGGGCCAGAGCGATAGCCCAGCAGGTAGGGCGTTTGCCTTGCACGCGGCTGGCCCAGGTTCGATCCCCAGCATCCCATATGGTCCCCGAGCACTGCCAGGAGTAATTCCTGAGTACAGAGCCAGGAGAAACCCCTGAGCATTGCTGAGTATGACCCAAAAAAGGAAAAAAAAAAATGTTCTACCCTAACCTGACAGAGCAGGCACAGCCCACCATGCAAAGGGGGCCGTTGTGTTTTTTTTTCTGAATAGGGAGCGTGAGGTCAAATACACTTGGGAACCTGCTGGTCTAGATATTGGGGTCCAACATCTGAAGAAAGAAATGTCTTGCCCCTGGGGCTGGCCTTGGAGAGCTGGAGATGGTCCAGAGCAGTGAAGTCTCACCACCCTCGTGTCATTTATTTGGTTTAACTTATTTCGGGACCTCCCTGGCAGTGTTAAGGGGCCCCAGGGCCACTCCCTCTGATTCTCTCACAGAAAACAGAGGTGGCAGTTCAATGTGAGGTGCCAACACCACATTGCTGGGCTGATCTGTGGTGCCAGGGACCGCTGGGAACAAACTGTGGTACAGGGTGGGGTGGGAAGGCATGTGGTACCAGGGGGTGAACTGAGGTTCTTGGAGGCATGTGCACTCACCCTAACCGTAGACCCTCTCCTCAAGGTCCCAGATTCTCACTTGTAGAGTTAAGAGTGCCCGGTTTGAATTCTAAGGATGATGAGTCACTTGCCCTCGTAGGACCTTCATTTTCTCATCTGTAAAATGGGTGTGCTAAAAGTGCACCCCTGTGGGTTATGAGGACCTGGAGAGTTAATTCTGAGCTGTATTGTAGGCCACTGCAAGTAATCAGTACCTGGTGATCCTATTATTTTATCAGTTGTCTTCTGGACGGAAGGGGAGAAAGGAGACTACGGCTTTCATAGATCAGTGACTACAAAGTACTATTCAAGCAATAATGGTCTGTTTTTTGTCGAGTGCTTACAAACCGGGCTCATTAGGGGCTTAGTGCTCAGATGATTCCCATTTTGCAGAGAGGAAATGGGCTGAGAGAGGTGGGTGACATGCCAAACAAAACCAAAAAGTAGGACTAGCTGTATGGATGGAGCTGGAATTTGAGCTACTCAAAAATCAAGCTCTTTCGGTTTGTGTTGGGGCCATACCTGGCTGTGCTCAGGGCTTACTCCTGGTTCTGCACTCATGGATCACTCCTGGTGGGCTTGGGGACCATATCGGGTGCCAAGGATCTAACCTCGGTCATCTGCATGCAAGCAAGTGCCCCCATTCATTGTACTATTATCCAGCCTCTCCAAAGTCAGACTTTTAGCCACGACACTTTATTATTTTTATTTATTTGTTTGTTTTTAGCTTTTTTTTCGGTCATACCCGATGATGCTCAGGGTTTACTCCTAGCTTTTTGCTCAGGAATTACTCCTAGCGGAGCTTGGGGACCATATGGGATACTGGGGATCGAACCCAGGTTGGCCGAATGCAAGGCAAACGCCCTACCTGCTGAGCTGTCGACGGCCCCGCCACAACACTTTAAACTTGATTAAGATGGACCAGAGGGATGGCTCAACAGACAAAGGGCATATTTTTTTTTTATTCTTCAAAAAAAGCTGCATTGTTTTATTTTGCTTTCTGGCTCTGTGCTTGTGCCTTCAACACTTTCATGACGATTTTCTGCTCCTCAATAAGGAAAGCACGCTTGATCCTGTCTCGGACACACTTAGCACACATGGAACCACCATAGGCCCGGCTGACATGCTTTTTTTGTTTTAGACAACCACTTAAGAACTTTAGGTCTCACAGCGCGAACTCCTCGAAGCCGGCCTAGGCACACCCCACATGCTGACTTTGGTGCTTTCCCAACCTTTTTGGTATAAAGGTAAACAATTGTATTTCCTGGGGTCCAGGACAGCCTGGTTTTGTTGGAGGCTGTGTTGTAGGAGAGCCTACAGGCGGTATGTCAAACGCTGGACCATTCTGAAGTCCTCTAAGATACCGTCCCGGAAGAGGAAAGGGCATATTTTGTACTGGGGGACCTGGATTGGATTCCAGACATCACAGGAGCCCTCCCCAACTCCCTCAGGCACCACTAGAAGTGACCCCAGCTCAGATCTGGGAATAGCTCCTGAATACTGTGGGGTGTGATCACTGGACCAAAAATATAATAAATTTGGGACCAGAGCAAAGTACATCAGGTAGAGCATTTGCCTTGCCCAGGGCTGACCTGGGTTTGGTCACCAGCACCCCATATGTTCCGTAAGCCCACTTGGAATGATTGCTGAGAGCAGAGCCAGGAGCAAGCCCTGAACACAGCTTCAACTGTGGTCCAAAAAACAACAACATAAAATAATAATAATAATAATAATATAGTTGACTAAGAAAAGGGTGGGATGCAGGGCAGTGAACCAGCAGAGAAAGGAGGGTAAGATTTGATCAGGAAAGGGACCGAGTAAGCGAGGTGAGGGGAAAGCGAGCAAACATGCCTTTCCCAGCAGCAAACAGGGCTTGCGCTCAGGGGAAGGGAGTGAGTAAAGCCGCATTCAGTGGCAGGAAGGCTTTCAAGGTGGGTCTTGAGAAAGGAGCAGACTGAGAAGACAAGCAGCTAGCACACCGCAGGCTTGAGGCACGTGGCATATGCAAAGGCCCAGAGTGAGAAGGCCTGGTTGAAGGCTGAGCAGTAGGAAGAAACATCGGCAGAGGTCAGAGTGAGGGTTGGAAGGGCTGTGGCCTCAGGGGCAGAGGGAGAGTGACATCCCCCAGGAGATAGGGAGGGTGACAGATTCAAGAGGCTTAGCTAATGTCGAAATAGAAATAACCTCCCATCTGGACAGGAAATAGAGCATGGTGATCAAGAGGGCAGGCACAGGAGTCCAGCCCTAGCCAGGCTGCTTCCTAGCATGTGACCAGGCCAGTGTCTTGAGGTCTCCTTTTTGAAAACCAGGGGCAACAGAAAGCACCCATCTCCAGAGATGAGAACGTCTGCCAGGCATGGGCTCAGTGCAGTGCCCCAACCCAGAAGGTGCCTGGCTGTCTCTCAACTGCTGATTGCACCCGGGGCTGGCTCATGTGCTCAGTCGCACCGAGCAGAGATTAGAGCAGATCAAAACACACTGCCCTCAAGGAGCTTACAGTTAGAGGCGAGATGGACAGTCAGGACAAAAATAAGCTACACGTATCACTGGTTACATGCTAATACGTGCCAGGAGAAATTAAACCAGGAAAGGGCTGCAGGTATGCCAAGGTTTCTGAGTTGTTGGCATTGTGAATAAAGTTTCTAAAAGGAGGCAGTTATCACTAGTGTTGCATGCATGTCAGGTTTCAATTATTTATTTTCATTTGTTTGGGGGCGCTTACTCCTGGCTCTGCACTCAGGAATCACTCAGGAATCATCCTAGCTCTGTGTGTGTGTGTGTGTGTGTGTGTGTTGTGTGTGAGACACGACTATAGGGGATGCTGGGGATCAAACCCAGGCTGGACCATATGGATGCCAGGGATTGAACCCAGGCCGGCGCATGCAAGGCAAATACCCTACCCACTGGACTATTGCTTGGGCCCCAAGTCTAGAAAGCTCTTAACCCTTCATGAAAAATATTCAAGGTATGGAGATTGCTGTCCCTCAGTTGGGGACAGAGAGGGTCCTACAGAAAATGCCGGCCCTCGGGGGCCGGATGCCGAGGAGTCTGCTGTGTTGGGAGCACCTTGGTGCCTGCTACTACCCTGTGACCAGAGCAGTGCTGTTCCTTCCTCCGGAGGAGGAAGTGGGCTGAGCCGGAGAGCAGGGCCAGAGCTGAGGCCCAGCCGCCCCAAACCATCCCCAGGCCTGGCCCAGCAGAGTGAGTGCTGAGTTTCGAGAGTGGCTGGACCCGGGGCAACCCAAAGGGCAGAGCAGGGACAGCAGGCTCAGCCTGAGACACTGGATTGAGCCACCGGGTAGGAGCTGTCCAGAACTGAGTGCACGTGTGGGTGGGAGTCCATGGCCAGCCAGCAGGGAGGAAGAGGAAGAAGTCAGCGCCACTGACCAGGGGAGGCCAAGTGAGGAGGTGGCGGGCCCCACACACACGGGGAACCTTCTGCAGTGCCAGGCTCAAGACCTTGATGTGGTCATCAGCAGCCAAGGACAGGGAGTGGGGACGTCCTGAGAGCAACTGGAGGGGAGATGATGGCACCAGGTGGGTTCAGGGAAGGGATCTGGAGGTGAGGAGGTTGTGGTGAGGCTGTCAGAGTTGAGCAGGAGAGAAATGATGAGGTGGAGTCAGAGACAGAGGGCCTGGGTGCTCGCCCGGGTCCAACCCAGATTTCTGAGGCCCGGGTTAGTCCGTGCCTGTCTGTGTTTTTCAAGATGGATTAAACTAAAGCCCCTGTCCTTCCGCCCTGTTTGTTTTTTACCATTTGGGAAAGATGCATTATGAGAAACTGATGAGTGCTAATGTTAGGGTCTTCAGAAAATATAAAAAAGGTTTTTGTTAAAATTTTGTGAGGGGGAGAGCCGGATAGTTGAGAGGGAGGGCCCTTGCCTTGCATGTGTTTGAGCCCCAACGTCACATCTGAGACCCCAAGCACTGCCAGGGGTGAGCCTAAGCACAGAGCCGGGAGTGAACCGTGAGCACACTAAGTGTGGCTCCCAAACAAAAGTAAATAGTTGGCTGGGCCCCTCACAGCAACAGAGGTGGGTGCCTGCCTTGCCTCCTGCCAACACTGAATATGGCCTACGAAATACCACTAGGAGTGATCCCTGAGCTTAGTGCCGGGAGCTAAGTGCTGAGTAAAGCTGGGTGTGCCACTGCCCCCCAAAAAAAATCCCAAATAAATATAATTTTGTGGGGCTGGAGAGATAGAACGGTAAGGCACTTCACTGCATGCATCCAAAGCAGATTTGATCCCTGGCAGTTCATCTGGTCTCCTGAGCACCAGTAAGAGTGACTCCTGAGCACAGAACCAGCAATAAACCCTAAGCGCAGCTGGGTGTGGCCCCAAAAGGCAAATAAATAAATAACACAATGTGTGAGGTCTGCCAGTGTCAAGATCTATCCATGGAACCGGGCTAGATGATCAGTGGTAGTAAGATGAGCTTGACACGCTCTAGATGGGCCATATGCTGGGGAAGGCGCTGGTCATCACATGGTGCTAAGGCCGTACACCGCCCTGTGAGGTAGGTGCCATTCTGTCACTTCTCTCTAGCAGGTGAGGACACTGAGGATGCCTGGAGTCAGAGCTGGAATTGAAGCTGGGTTTGTTGGTGCCAGAGCCTGTGATGTCTGAGAGATAGGAAGAAGCGTGACAGGGTGGGGGACAGAGGACCCGAAAAGAAAGCTGCAAGAAACAGTTCTCAGAGTGAACCGTGGGAACGAGCCACAGTTGTAGCCACTGGGCACCAGTGACGAGCACTCGGTGGTTGGAGGTGAGGGCTGGAGATGTGAAGGTTGGATTTGAAGTCCTTCCGTCTAGCTTTGCCGGGAGGGTTGACCCCCAGCAAAGTGATCTGCCCCGAGTCTGCTGAGCAGGGGTGGAGTGTGGAGCAACTCTGTCTTCTTGCTGTGACTGTTCTGCTGCTTGGCAGGGCAGGGCTTACCCTTGACTCTGACTCGGCCTCCAGGGCTGTATCCAGGATCCAAGGCCAGTGAGAATGGCCAACAGGCCTTGTCTCTAGTGGAGTCTGGAAGTAGAGAAAGTCTTTCCTTTCCAGAGAACAGGCCTAAGGCCGCCTGCTGAGATTAAAATCTGGAACCCAAGCAATGGGGGAGGTGGGGGTCGTTTATGTTAAACTCTGGTTTAGATTCTGATAAGTAGAACCGCCTAGTGGAGAGAAGATGGTCTAGTTCAGGCACACAACAATCTTGGGCTGCAATCTAGATTTGTGATGGATTGATTGGATGTGCTGGTTATCCAGAATAGGTGTCAGCAACTTTTTGTATAGAATCAAATAGTAAAAAACAAACGAACAAAAAAGAACCCCACCCCACCTCACCCCAGTGTCTTTCTAGACCATTTGGCCTCTTTTGACATACACACACAATTCTACCTTGAGTGCAGTGACAGATAACACAGAAGCCAAAGAATATGGCTCTGCTCCAGATACACTTGAATTACAAAATCAGTCAGCAGGCTGGATTTCGCCCCTGGGGCCATAGTTTCCCATCCCACATCTAGAACCTCATTCCACCTAAGAGATCTCAAAATTAGATCTTAATAGAAGTGGTCTAAGTAAACAAGGTTATGTGCCAGGCTCCTTAACATGGAAAGTGATCTCCAGCCATCTCCTCCAGGATCTAGATGTTGTGAATTGGTGAACAGAAATATACTAGATAGAAGCTTAAGCAGACAAAGACATCAGGACTGGCTGTGTCTAGATTTGCAGAAAGCTGGGGTGGGTAGAGGGAAGGGTGAGATCTAGGCTCACGGGCAAGGCTGTCTGCATGTGTGGGGAAGTGAGTGAGCCGAGGTTGCTCGAGAGTGATCTAGGTCGGCAAAGGCCCGATTCTAAGCCAGAGCACCTCAGGTTCTAGAGCAGCACCACCCAGCAGAAATGTGTGGGATCTGTGTTATCTTAGCACGTTAAAGTAAAAAGTGAATAAACGTTCATGTCTTATTTATTGCAACCCAGTATAGCTCCACTTCCCGACCCATAGACAAGAAAAGTGTAACCCAGTATAGCCCACATACTGTTTCAACATATAATCATTATAAAATTATTAATATTTTGAGTATTTAAATTCAAACTCTGGTGCATATTTTATTCTTATGGCTCATCCTAGTTACGTTCATCCACATTCTTTTTTTTGCTTTTGGGTCACACCGGGATGCTCAGGGGTTTCTCCTGGCTCGCCTCAGGAATTCCTGGCGGTGCTCAGGGGCCTATGGGATGCCGGGGATCGAACCCGGGCGGCCCGCCGGCGGCAAACGCCCTACCGGGCTCGCCGGCCCACACCATTCTTGGTATTGCGTTTCTCCCATATCAGGCAGCACTGATATATAAATTGGCTTTTTCTTTGGGGTGCAGGAGTGAGAATTATCTGGAATAAACAGAATTGGCCGCACTAGAGGTCTGTTCTTCAAAACCGTGTATCGGGTGTGTAGGTGGCTGGCCATGGAAGGACACCTTTCTCGTCTATGGGTCGGGAAGTGGGGTTTTCTCCCCTTGGGGTCCTGACCAACTGGCCTTCAGTGCCATCCTGTCCTATCCCAGGGTCACCTCTTGCTCTGAAGCTGGTCTGGCCGGGCAGGTGGGGATGGGCCAGGGCAGCAGCTGGACCATTGAGTAGGCGCTCCACCCTCCAAGCCAGCTGCTGCCAGTCTTTCTGGACTGAGTCTGTGGAAACAGGGGGCCCAGAGACAGAAATAAACTGCCAGGTTTCCGGGGCGGAATGGGGGGCTGCCAGCCTTTGTGCTTCCTAGCTGGGGAGAGTGTGGAGGGGGCAGGGAAGCAACTCCAGGCCCTGTCCAGGCTGTTACCCTGCATGCCATCTCTCACCTCTAGATGTCCCTTGACCCCATGGCTCTGAGGCCTGGCTACACCTAGAATTAGAGGGATTTTGAACTTTGGGTATCCAGGAGTCTAGACTTGAAGCACAGGGTGTCCTGGGCACTGAACTCAGGCTTGTGCCCATAGGGGTAGTGTCTGTGTGCCCCAGAACCCAGACAATCAGGGCTGCCACAGCCATTGATAGGAGTAGTAGATCCAGGCTGGATGGTCATCTGTGACCCAACTGGTCAGAGGACTGTTGGGAAATCTTGTTTTTAACCTGAGTTTACTGCTCTGTAAAAAACGGGAACAGTGTTTGACCTGCTTATCGTACACTTTTTTTTCTTTCGGACCACGCCTACCAATGCTTAGGGTCTACCCCTCACTCCTGGCTCTGTGCTCAGGGCGACCTTAGGCGGTGCTGGGATGGAACCCAAGTCAGCTGGGGCGCCTTCCTTGCCCCCTGTACTAAGTCTCCGCCCCGTAGTCACCCACCGTGTTTCTGCCTCTGCGTGACTGTATCCTACCTGAGCCTCGGTTTCCTCATCAGCCAAAGTAAAATAATCTTACCGACTTCGTGCTTGTGAGCCATGCAGGACGAGTGCTCAGGTGGGCTCCGAGCATTGGGAAAGTCGCCTAAATGGGCTGTAAGCGAACGCCACACTCAAATGTGAAGGGCTCTTCTCTGCAATCACCCAGATCCCTTCATTTCATAGATGAGAAGATGAGGTTCCCCCCCCCCCACCCTAGCCCCCAACCCCTGGGCGTGCAAACCGTTTTGTGTCCGAGCAGACACAGCAAGCAATGCCTTTCTCTGATACCGCCACCTAAAGCCCGGTAGCTCAGCCCCAATTTTCAGGTAAGGAAATCGAGGCCAGTGATTGGCCGCTGGTGCACCGCGGCGCTATCCAGTGAGGCCCGCGTCCGCCGCTGGGGAGGGAGTGCCCTGGGCGCGGGTGCGCACCGGGAAGGGGCGTGCGGGTAGCGGCGCCCGAGCCCCGCGCTCCTACTAATCCCCGCCCGGCCCGGCCCGGCCCCCGCCGCCTGCTCAGGTCCACACCGCCGCTGGGCGCCTCTGGGCCGGGGCCGGGGCCCGGCCGGAGCCGAAGCCGGATCGCGGCGGCCCTACCCCCGCCGCCGCGCGCCACGTGACCTCCCCTTCCACTCCGCGGGCAGCCCAGAGCCCGGGCTGGCGGGCCGGGGGCCAGGAAAAAGCCAAAAAACACCGAGTTGGGCCGCCCCCCTCCCGCTCAAAATAACCCCGGGCCGGGGCTGCCACGCATTCCGCCGGGCCCGGGGCGCGGGAAGGGCGGCCGGTCGGGCCCCCGCCTGGCCCGACGTGGCTCCCCGGCCGGCCGGGCGGGGAGGGGGCGAGGCGGGCCGCGCGGCCGGCCGGCATGTGGCTCTCCTTCGGGGAGCCTTGGCAGCCCGGCCGCGCAGCGCGGGGATGATGGAGAGCTTCTGGAATTTCCTGCAGCTGCACCGCGCGGCCGGCCGGGGGAGCGGGCCGAGCGCGCGGCCGGGCCAAGGGCGCCCCGCAGCCCTGCCCTAGGGGGAGCCGCGGCTGCGGGGGGCAGAGCGGTGCCTTCCTGCACCCCCCATCCCTCCCCCGCCCCCGCTCTGGGGTCTGGCGGGGGTCCAGTCCCGCCCCTCCCGGCCCGGCCAGGTGCAGGCAGTGCCCCTCCCCGCCGCCTGGTTTCCCTCTTGGCCCGTCACCTCCTCCTTGAGTCTAGCTCCGCGAGGTGGGGGCGAGGGAATGGAGGGGGCAGCGTCCGCCTTCCAGGTAGCTTGAGAGGCGGTGGCGGGAAAACGCACAGGCACACCGCCTGGGCGAAAGCTGGGCCCGCCACCCCGAACCTCCTAGGAGAGCCAGGGCCGAGGTCTAAGAGCTGTCCAGGAGGCAGGGGAGGGGTTGCGGAGGTGCCCAGCAAACAGCGGCTTACTTTGGGGTCAGCTCTGCGTCTAGTGGGTCCCCGCTCCAGAAAGGGGCTCCCGGACGTGGGGGCGCCCTTTTAGAAGAGCCCCGAGGTAAGTGAGTCTCTGGGCACGTTCTTGGCCCTGCAGATTGGGGGGAGGCTAGAGGACCACCTTGTTCTTTGTGGGGGAGGGGAAAGGATGCTTTGCCACCACTTGACTAGTTCAGTACCATTTGGTGCTCAGCAGACTGAGGAGCCGTTTGGCCACTCAGCAGGCACCTTCCCACCCAGGGTGGGCCTCTCTCCCTTGCCAATGGTCCCTCTTCAATTTCATCTGTAGTGGCCAGAGTACAGTGCTTAGCTTTTTTTGCCTTGCATGCAGCCGACCTGGGTTCAAACACTGGCATCCGGTCTGGTCCCCAAGCACGACCAGGAGTAATTTCTAAGTGCAGAGTCAGGAGTAACCCCTGAGTATCACCAGGTGTGACCCAAAAAGCTTTAAAAAATCCTCTGCAGTCAGAACCGTAGGTGTTAGTAACTGGGCCCCGCCCCCTATGCGCTGCTGAATGTGGAATTGTATTGTTGCCTCTTTCACGCGCTGCCTTGGTCCCTTTCTTCATCCACAAAAGTCGGTGACAGTAGGTAGGCAGTGGCCTTGTGCCGGAAGTGCAAGCTGCACTCTTCCTAGGGAAGGCAGCAGTGGACAGCAGTAAGGCCAGGCAGTGAAGGGCACCGTGGGCCACATGGCCCAGCCAGAGCCCTCCCAGTGTGTGCGGCCCTTTCCGCTCGGCCACAGCCCTGCACTGGCTTCCCACGGTAAATACTGCAATGCTGTCGCTCTAGAGAGGATGGAGCACAGCGGGCTTTAGGGGGTCCAAATTGTCCGCAGCAAGTTCCAGGCTAGGGAGAGACCTCTGAATCTGGACTGGGGACTGAGAACTAGCAGTGGCCTTCACAAGGTGAAGCTTAAAGGGCTCTTAGAAGTGCCTCCTGCTCGGCTAGCATAGTGCAGTGGAGGAAACTGGGAAACCAGAGGAGTCTGAGCCTCTTTATAATGCACCTGCATTCCCATAAGCGTGGGCTGGCTGGCTGAGAGGTCTTGGGGAGTGAAGGGGGGACTAGAGAGGGATAGCTCCTGGCCCAGGTGACCTGAGGCCTTGTGACCCAGGTGAGCTGAGAGAGAGTGGAATTTTGCTTGTCGCCCAGCTGCATGCTGACCTTTGACTCCACCACTGCCATTGTGTGTGTATTGGGGCTGGGGGGCGGCACCCAGACACCCAGATTCAAATTTAGACACTATGGGCTGCCTTTAGGTCTGGATCCCTGTTACCTCCCATCCTTCCCTCCCTGTTTCCTGTTGGATTAGCCGGCCTCATATGCTGGAAAGAGCTCAGGGCTCCATTTGTTCTCTCTGAACCTGAGCTAACCAGCTCTTGCTCCTCTGTGAGCCTCAGCTTGCTTTTGTGCAAAGTGGAGTTGGAATAACAGACCACTTAGTGGAACGCCCCTCTTTCCCTAGCATATTATGGGCTTCCTGGCAGGAGCCCTATTTCAGTACTAGAGAGCAGAGATGGCCTGGGAGCGTGTTCCAGGCCAGAGGCAGACAGCAGAACCACCTTCCTTACCTTCGGTTGGGAGACCGCAGTCTGGAGCACAGAGAGGAGAGGAGGCGGGGGTGTCCACCAGCTCACTTTGGCAACACCCAGATTTGAGCCCCACTGCAGGGCTGCCAGCTGCCCAAGTCTCTGAGTTCTCACACAAGCCTCCAAGAACTGCAGGTCCTTCGCCTCCCTCTGTCCCTGGAAAGGGCGCCTGGGCTGATTTCCCCCGCCCGTTTCTCCACAGCCCATAGAGGGCTGCCAGTGAGGACTGTGGGTGAGAAAGGGGGCTGGGCTGTGTGACTCAGGGCAAGCTTCTTCTCCTCTCTGAGCCTCACTCATCTGCAAGGCTGAGGAAGCTGGATTAGTGGCTCCCTAGGGCACCTTCCCACTCCGGCAGAAGCAGAGCCTGTGTTGACTGATGTATCCTAGGAGATAGGGCCACACAGAGCCAAGTCAGCTGGGAGATTCCTGTCAAGGTAGCCCCTCTCCGGGCGTCCCCCTCCCCAAGATCTGGATTACTTCCCTTCCCATCACTCCTGAGGGATAGGGGTGACCATGGGAAGCGGGAGGCTGGGAGAGAATCGCCCAAGTCATTGGTTCTTCGGGCTCCCTTTTGTCAGTTTAGAGACCTGTGCTGAAGAACAAGAGCCAAGAGCTCTGGTCTGCCCAGGCTGAGACTGGAGTCGCTTTTAGAGAAAGAGCATGTGTGTGGGTGACCAGTCACCCCCAGAGTCTGGGGGGCACCATGCACGCCCCGTTAGGATCGCTGGGGACACTTGGCAGGTAACAAGGAAACTAGGCACTCTTGGCAGGTGGCTCTTGGGATAGTGTGTCCAGAAGAGCAATTGCAGTAGCTGTAGAGTGATGTGTGTGTGTAAGACAAGGAGGAGGCTGGCCATAGGGCATGGGATGGAGGGACTGAGACTCAGGATCAGAGAGCTAGAGCTTGGTTAGAGCCGCTCTGTAGCAAAGTGTTAGCAGAAATTCCAACAGTCTGGGACAGGGCTGCCAGCTCCTAAGTGTTAGACTGACCATTCTGACCTGCAGTTACCATGTTTTCTGGTGGAGTTTTCTGAACGGGAGGTGGGGGGGCAGGGGAGAATACAATGACCATGATGGAACAGTGGTCTGTCCTGTCCAGGATGACGGTCTTGTAAGGCAGCAGTTCCAGGCCGCTTGGACCGGTCGGGGGGTATTGGGAGCATGCACACTGGCTCTTAGGGACTGTTGGGCTGAGTGAATCCCGCCATGTTTTGGGAGCCTCTTCCCCCTCTGACAGGCTGGGAGGGATGCCCCTGTCTCGAGACTGCTGGATTCCACTCACACTCAAGGAATTTTACCACGGTGCCTAAATCAGGAACAGGCTGGAATTGACCTTTTAACCCCTTCCTGCCACGGGATTAGACTCTGTTTCCTGTTCCATCTCCTCCAGAACCAGTTCCATCCCGCCTGGGCTGGGCCCCCAAGAAGCGGATAAGCAACCGTCCTCTCCTCTCTTTCCTTCCCCATCCCCTGTTGGGCCTGAAGGGGGCCTGAGGGCCAGGGCCAGGCTGGCGCTGGGTCTGGCAGGAGCTGAGGGCCCAGGCGGAGTGATAAATATTGAAGAGGAGGGATTTGGGTGTGGGCTGGAGCAGCTGCAGTGGTTCGAGTGTCACACTATCTCTCCCCAGGTTTACTGACCCATTTCCATTCACGCGGCTGCCGGTTTCCTAGCAACGGCAACAGTCCCCAGAACAGGCGGAGTGTGTGTCTGCCATTAGCGACTGCCGCAACTGTGTCAAGGTTACCCCTGCTCCCTGCAAACCCACCCCCGGCGGGTTGTTTTCTGCCAGCGCCTGGCACACACCGTGCCAGCCAGGGAGGGGAGGGGAGGGGGGCCAGGGGCCAGCCCAGGGGCCGGGTGGGGGGGCGGGGCGAGGAGGCTGCAGTTCCCGGTCCAGTGGGAGCCGACTTGGACTCAGGCCGAAGCAGCCACCCGCACACACACCCCCTTGGCTGGTGGAATTCCTGAGCCTGAGGGGAGCAGGGGGGTGGGGGCTGTCCCTCATCCCTGACCCCCGAGATTCCACAGCCTTGGGGGAGGAGTGGGGACCGAGGGGCCTCCAGGAAGCCTGCCCGATCTGACCCCACCTGGCTTCCTCCCTCTTCAGAGCCGCTCCCAGGGCTCCAGGCCCTTTGTCCCAGCCTCTGTGCCTGGTCTCCCCATCAGACTCCCCAGGGCAGGCTTGTATTTCTCCCCTCAGACTGGGGGCTCCTGAGGTCGGGGTTCAGGATGCCTCCTTTTCTTCGCTCCCCTCAGCACCACCTAAGCCTGTTTTTCCAAATGTCAGGGGATGTGAGATTAAGCAGTCGAGTGGCAAAGGATAATTTTTTCTTAATGGGGGTGAGTAGGGCAAATCCCCCCTAAGTGAGTCTGCCCACAGTTCCCTGGTCGAGTGGGAGTGGTCTCTGGAGGGAGAGGACGACCTCTTTTTTTTTCTGCAAGCCTGCAAAGGGTTAAAGCAGTTTCCTTCTTGCCCCCCCCCCCACCTTGCCTTGGTATGTGAGCTTCCCCAGGCTGGGGGGGTGGGAGTGAATGGGGGGGTCTGTTGCCTTACAGCCACTCATGTGGTCAGCTCATACCTGACCAGTCACATTCCTGCCCAGGAGGGCTGCAGCTTGCGGGCAGAGTAGGGAGGCCTGGAGGGGGCCAGATTTGTTGGACTAGAAGGGGCTTCCGAGGAGTTGGGGTCAGGACGCTGGTAGTGTGCCGTGTACACCGCAGGCAGCCTGAATCCCTCTGTTCCTCTGGGCCTCTCCACCCCCTCCTGAGCTCATGCCGCCCCAGCCCAGTTCCCATGCTCCACAGGCACAGAAGAGTGGCGGAGCCTTTCTGACCTGGGACAGCACTGGGGGGGGGGGGGGACGCGCAAGCAGCCTCCTGTGTGACTTGCTGTTGTTGGAGGTCGGCTGGGTTTTTGGCTGGGTCAGAGGCTGAGATCTTGGGTACAGAGCAGGCCGTGCTGCCTGACAGGAGAGAGGGCCCCGGGCGGGACCCAGGGAGCCTGGTTCTGTTCCCAGCCTCGTGCCTCACTTCTCCCCCCGCCTCAGTCTCCCTGTCCTAGGGACCTGGGCCAGTGGTCTCAGGAGCCTGTGGGTCAGTGGCTCTGGGAGAGGGATGAGGAGTGGGGAGCCGTGGTGTGGAGGGCTGTGGGAAGTGGCCAGCCCAAGGGGGAGTTTGCAATGCGATCCCAGGGTGAAAATAGCCCAGGTCATTTTCAGCTGCTTGGGCGGAGGTATCTGATCCTAGCCGGGCAGGGGGCAGGGAGGAGCATTCTGTAAAGCTCTCTGGGAAACCGGACCCCAGGATGGGAGCAAAGAGCTGAGGAAGGCTAGGCTGCTCATACCCATTCGCCAAGGCTTCCTGAGACCAGCCAGGCCCTGTGGAGGGGTCGGGATGGAAAGGGAGGAATGCACAGGGTTAACAGGAGGTGAGGGCTGGACTCCGCCCCTTTGGGTCCTGGCCTGGATGAGGTGAAAGGTCAGCCCCAAGGAGTCCAGGCACAGCTGGGGAAAGAGTAACCTGATCCACCGCGGAGCCTGGCTCTGGGGATCACAGAGCCGCCTCCCCAGGAAAGGTGCTTTGACATCCCCAGGAAGGAGTTTGTTTCTGCTTGTTCTCAGCAGGGGGTGGGGGCTAGGGAAGGACCTGGCCCAAGGGGTCAATGCCCAGTAAGGCCACACTTTGTCATCCTGGCATCCAGGAGGTGGAGGTGAGGTGCTGGAAAGGTTCCAGGGAGCCTGTCCCGCTGTCTCTGTGCCCCCTGAGAATAGGTCGGCCGCCTAGGTCAGGCGCCCCTCCCCTCAGCACAGTTGAGACAGTGACCATGGGCGGTGACAGTGATGCCTTGTTGGGGCAGAGATGGCTCTGTGGGTCATCTCACACATCTGTGTGTGATGTGTGGGGAGTTCGGGTATGAGATGGTGTGTTGGGAGGCGGGAATCACACATAACAGCTCACGGACCTGGGTTCAAACCCTTGCTTCGGCTTCATGCAGACCAAGCAACAAGCCTCAGTTTCCCCAGCCACAAAAGGGGGGATATTAGTATTCCCCGAAAGGGTTACGGGGAGGATGGGTAAGTGCTCAGTGACAAGTCACCTCAAGTCACATCCTGCAGCCTGATGGTTGTGTGATCCGAGAGCCCCGCTCGGAGTTATCGATGGTTTGAGGGAGAGGGTGGTTGTGAGAATGACCCGGTGTCCCCATGGCTGTGCGTGAGGCTGGGGGTGGGGTCTGGATCACTTGGGGCGAGATGGGGGTGATGTAGACGGGACATGGCAAGGCAGGATTGACAAAAGTTTTTCTTAAGGGCCGACCTCGGGGGCTGGCGACAGCCCCACTCCCCACCCTTGTGGGCTCTGTGCAGCCATGTGTGGGTGTAGATGTCCCGGAGTGCGGCTGTAGGTATGTTTGAGAAGGCGCAGGCATCCCGAGAAAGAACAAATCGCCTTTTTGTGCGCGTCCAGCCCGGGGCTGGGCTGGGCCCTCTCTGGGGGATCCCCTGTTTCCGCGTCCAGCTCCCAGCCCACGAGAGCAGCACCCCGACCTTGCCCGCCACCCGAGGGGGAGGCAAGGCAGCCTTCACCCCTGCTTCAGTGGACCCCACTCACGGTGGGTCCTTGGGAGCTCTGGGGGTCTGGACCTGGGGGCGTGCCTGGAGCCCTGCTCCCGCCCCATGACGTCGGTCCAGGTACTGCCAATCTCCAGGAGTGCAGCCCACAAGCGCCCCGCCCCCTCGGTGTCTGGCCAGCAGTGGGGGAGGAGGGGCTGGGGAGAACTTTGAAGCCTCACCCTTCCTGCCCAGGGAGGGGCCGACCCGGACCCTAGAATCTCCAAAGACCTTCCTCTCTCCTGTATGGGGTGCTCTGCCTTCTTGCCTGCCTGCCCGGTCTTGCCTAGTACCGCTTTATGCAGGAAGCCTTCCAGAACTGAGCTCCATTCCCCCAATCTTTCCCTGATTACCTGCACCCTTTCAATGGGCCTGTGTGCTAATGGTAAAACCAGTGCGGCTATGAATGCCAGCCACTAGCTACCCGACAATGCACCCTGTATTAGACTGCTTCTTCCGTGGCTTTGGTGGAATATCTTACCTGATGGATCTCTGATTGCTTTTCCTTTTTTTTTTTTTTCTCGTGCTCTTTGGGTTACACCCAGCAGTGCTCAGGGCTTACTCTTGGCTCTGCACTCAGGAATTACTCATGGCGGTGCTTGGGGGACCATATGGGATCGAACCCGGGTCGGCCCCTGCAGGTCAAACACCCTACCCGCTGGACTATCTCTCCGGCCTTCTGATTGCTTTCGACTTTTCTCACCAACCAGATGGGAGTACCTCTGGGTAGGGGTTTCCCAATAATGCCTAGGTCAGAGTAGGCGCTTAAAGGGCACGTGAGAGATGAAGAAACAGACTGGAGGGAGAATTCCCCTCCGAAGTGAAATAGCAGGTGGTTACTGTTCTGGAAGATGTGCTAGGGTCTTCCCTGCCCCCTCCCCAAAAGGTGGAAGGAACCCAAAGTCTGTCTTGTAACACGTCTGTGCCAGAACCCCTGACTTCCGTGAGGAAGAAGGGGAGAAGAGGATAGTTTGCAGGTTGATGCTGCTGTCTGGGCTGCAGGGAGTGTTGTGGGCCCGCAGTTTGGGTGAGGGAGTGAGTTCTGGTCTGGGAACCTATGGAGCGAGCTTGCAGGTGGGAGGAGCCGAGTTGGCCAGAGGCATGTTGGGATCCTAAGTGTGTGGGGGTTCTCTGCGAGGAAGGCAGAGATTATGTTGGCCCTGTGCTCCCCACCCCACCTTCAGACTGGCCCGGGGGATGGGGCCAGGCAGCCGAGGTGTCTCCGGTGGCACAGAAGCAGTTAAGAGCTGCCTCAGCCCGTTCCTTCAGACAATTAGTGACATCTCGCTTGACAACACCACACTGAGCCGATGCAGACCTCAGCCCCCTCCCAGCCCCCACGGCCGCTTCAGCTGTTTATTCTTGGGCTTTAACAATTGGGATTCTGACTTGGAGGAGCGGGCGCCCTGCGCTGCCCTCTGACCCGCCGTCGCCTTGGCAACTGGAGCCTGTAGGCCTGGGCTCTGTGTTAGGATTACAGATCCTGAATTCACAATCTGCGGTGCCTCTGCAAGCAGCAGCAGCAGCAGCATGTGGGAGCTGCAGCTAGACTGGAGGGGACAGACAAGGCGGGTCTCGCCCGAGGCACGGGCGGGCACCTGGGAGGCCCGCAGGCAGCCGAGAGAGCTGTGCCCCCTGGCAGCAGCCCAGCTCCCAGCCGCCCCTCCGCACGCTGCAAACTTTCTTCCTGGTAGAGCTCGAGGGGCAGGGGCAAGGTTTCTTATTCACCCCCCTCTCTCCCTCAGTCAGCCCCCTACCATGCCCAGAACTCCAAGTGCCAGCAGACTGTGGCCCTGCCGTGCCCGCCGCCATGGCAACAGGCTCCCCTCCTTCGCCAGCTCTGCTCTTTCCTCTCCCCCCAGCAGCCAACTGCCCCAGCTGAAACCGGAGCCGATGCATCTGTGAGCCTCATGCCCAGACCCACATTCCATTTCTGTCCTCTTGTCCCCCAGCTCTGGCGACGACATCCCCTCCCCCCTCCGCCCCTTCCTCCTCCCCCCTCTTCCTCACGCCCTCCCTTTCCCTCCTCTCTATCTGCTCCTGTTGCCCCCATCTCTTCATGTCTCTCCCCTTCCTACCCCGGTGTCTGTGCCGGTCCCTGGGGGTGGGGTCCCTCTGTCCACCTCCGGTCTCTGGTCAGTGGCCTCAGTCCTCTGCTCGCCCCTGCCTGACCAGACTCCTACTCACCACTTCCCTCCAAGTATAGCCGACTCTCTCCCTTGCTCTCTTTGTCTCTGCCTCATCCTGCCTGTCTCTCTGTCTCTTTGTCTTCCTCCCTCCTCTGGTCCTCCCTACCTGAGGCTCTTTCGAAGTTGTCCTCCCTCAGACTCGGTCTCTCTCCCCCATCTCCCTTCCTTTCTCCCCTGCCTCTTTCTCTCTCCTCTCTTGCTGCAGCCCCCTGAATCCGAACCCCTACTTGGGTCTTCCCCTCTTGCTCTCTGACTTTCTCCCTCTGCACACATGGGTGGGACTCCAGGGATTCCTCAGTTTGCCCCCTTGCTCATTTCCCTCCCGGCCCCCTGGCTGGAGCTAGGAGAGGACACCCCTTAGGCATCCCCCTGAGTCCCCTTTCAGCTAGAGTCCAGATGGCTGGGCATTGCATGAACCCGAGACAGGAGGGGCTCAGGTTAAAGAGCCCAGAGTGGTGGGGACAGACCTGCCTGCCAGGGACTGCCCTGAGTCAGCGGCCTCCTTGCTAGCAGCCCAGGTGGTGGGCGTGTCTAGGGTTGTGGTGGCCAGGGAGCGCATGTTAGGCCTCACTGCTTCCTGAGGCATGGCCTTGCCCCTCTACCAGGCGGCCTGTCCCACACTGCGCTGCAGTTTCCGTGGGTGGCCCAGGGGAACTAGCTTACTCTTGATCGGACTTCTCCTTTATTTGGGGGGGGAGGGTCACGTGGGGGGGTCACACCCAGCCATACTCACAGGTTGCTCCTGGCTCTGCGCTCGGGAATTACTCCTGGCGGTGTTCAGGGACCATATGGGATGCCGGGACTGAACCTAGGTCATTTGCATGCAAGGCAAGCGCCCTTTACTCCAGCCCCCACACTCTGACTTTTTTTTTTTGCTTTTACTTTTTGGGTCACACCTGGTGATGCTCAGGGGTTACTCCTGGCTCTGCACTCAGGAATTACTCCTGGCAGTGTCGGGGACCATATGGGATGCCCGGATCGAACCCAGGTTGGCGCGTGCAGGGGCAACGCCCTACCTGCTGGGCTACCGCTCCCGCCTGACTTCTTTAAAGTGCTTTGCATTGGGGTCAGATAGTACAGCGGGCAGGGCACTTGCCTTGTGTGCAGCCATCCTGGGTTCGATCCCCAGCATTCTCCATGTTCCCCCAGCACCTCCAGAAGTGATTCCTGAGTGCAGAGCCAGTAGTACCATAGCATTGCCTGGTGTGGCCCAAAAAGAAAAGTAAAAAAAAGTTTTACATTCCTGGGGCCACATCCAACCTTGGAGAAGAGAGAGAGTGGCTATATCCCCTAGTTCCCAACACCCCCGCCCCGACTGTCTCGGGGCACTAGCAGGACACGGTCCTGTCTCAAGTATCTGTGGAGGACAGTGCTTGCCTGCCTCCCCCACCCAGGCTGGCCGCCCTGCTCTCAGGCTCTTCCTGTAGTCAGGGCGCGGCCTCCAGTGCTCCCCACGTGGACCCTCTTCACCCTTCCCACAGTGAGCCTGGAGTCCACAAAACTGGCTCTGCGGTGTGGGTGCCTGGCCTCCATGGCCCAGTCCTTGCCTCCGCCATGATGGGGCCTGGTTAGGCGACAGTTCTAGGACCCTGGGGTCTGGGCACTCCCTACCAAGGGGCCGGCCAGGCAGGGAGTGGAGGTGCCTGGGGAGGCGGGTTGCACGCAAGGCATGCTGGGCCCCCTCGGCGGGTGGGTGGGGGAACAAAGCTGGCATCGAGGCCTCAGCTAAAATTAGCCGCTTCCCTGCGCGGGAGCGAGCATGCCTGCCAGCCGCCCAGATCGCCGCTGCCTCGGCAGGCCATCTGTCGCCACGTTTTGCTCAGTCCCCCAGGGCCCCCGGCTCCAGCCACCTCCAGGGGCTAGAGGGACTCTGCTCGGAGAATGTCCCTGACCAGGACTCTGAGCTCTGTGGTTGCCGCGTGCTGTGGCCCTGGGCTAGGCCTGTCCCTCTCTGGGCACCCATCAGTGATGGGGTCCCCATCCCAGGTCCCCCAGCCTTCTTGAGTACCAGATGCTGGTGTCGGAAATGGGCCGAGGTGTGTGCCAGCTTCTGCCCTGAGAACCACCGTCCTGTATCAGGGTCTAAAGGTGGGCCCGGCCAGGCTCAGATCAGAGTTGGGGCCTAGGCCAGCCCTGACAGGGTGACAGCAGACCCGGGCAGCTCTGTCGCCAACAGCATCCCAGCCTTCTTCCCTCCAGCATGTCACTGCCCCAGCTCCGGGTGAGATGCCAGGAGGTGGCTGCTGTGGGCTCTGCGGATCCCAAGTTGTCTGGGCCTCTGCGGGCCTCCTCCCCAGTCTTCGCCTTTCTGACTCTTGAGCAAGAACCTTTCTCATTGTTTGTTTTGGGCCACACCCAGCGGTGCTCAGAGCCTGCTCCTAACTGCTCAGGGGTTCACTCCGGGGGGGTCAGGGGACCCGAGGGGTGCTAGGGATCAAACCCAGATTTGCCGTGTGTGAGCAGGTAGAAGAAGCAACCTCTCTCTAGCCCCAGGAAGCTTGCTTTCCTTCTCTTTTTTCAGCCACAGCTTGAACCCAGGGCCTTCACATGCAGCGCCTGTGCTCTGCCTCCAAGCCACATCCTAACCCGACACTCAGTTGCTCTGTGTATGTGCGTGTGTGTGCTCTGCCTCCAAGCTACATCCTATCCCGACACTCAGTTCCTCTATGTGTGTGTGCTGTCTCCAAGCCACATCCTAATCTGACACTCAGTTCTATGTGCATGTGTGTACGTGTGTGTGCGTGTGTGTGCATGTATGTGCATGTGCGTGCATGTGTGTGTGCTCTGCCTCTGAGCCACATCCTAACCTGACACTCAGTTGCTCTATGTGCGTGTGTGTGTGTGTGTGTGTGTGTACATGTGCGTGCATGTGTGCTTCGCCAGGGATGGCCCCAGGCCTGATGCGTGCCTGGCGTGCGCTCTGCCGAGAGACTCGCCCAAGTGCCTGAACACCACGTGCCTTGTCGTGGTCTGGTCCCTGCAGTCCAGAGGAGGAAACTGAGGTACCGAAAGCGGATGTTTCCTACGAGGGAAGCAGCGGAGCTGGGCTTTGCCCCGCTGTCTCCCAGCCTTCATGGCGGTTTCCCTGCTTCCTGGCCTCAGCCCTTCCCCCGTGGCTGCCCTTTCCCCTCCCCAAAGCCAGAGCCCACGCTGCCCCCCAAGTCACTCCCTTCCCTGGGAGGAGCTCACGCTGGAACCCAGGCCCTGGCTGCCGGCCTCCTCGCTCCGGCCAGCAGGCGAGGTCTGTTCCCTGGGTGAGTCATGGTCCTGGACTTTGGCCTCCTTGTCAGGCTCTGTGGCCTGGAGTTTGGAGAGGGGGCCTTTGTCAGGAAGAGGGGCTCCACTGCTGCCAGCAGTGCGGTTCCGCGGCTCCCAGCCCCCTCCTCTCTCGCCTCTTGGCTGGACTCTGGGGATCCTGTTGGCAGGGCTCCTCGGGGACCCCGGACCTCAGCTCCAGCCCTCCTCCACGCCCATCCTGCCCCCTCCCTACATGAGCCCCACATTCTTCTAGAAACGGGGTGGCATTTCCAAGTCAGCACCAGGCCACCAGATTCCCCAGAAGGGAGGCCACAGACTTTCCTCTCCTGGTGTCCAGGGACCAAGGTCACGCCCAGTGCCAGGTGCCTCCACCTCTCCTCCTGGGGCCAGTGGTGTTTGTCACTGGGGCAACGTGTGGCTGTGCCCCGGCGCTGGCAGTACTGGGGTGACATTCATGCCCTGTGAGCTGTGACGCCTCTGCAGGCAGAAGACAGCACCACCCTAGCTGGCGACAGGGACCGGGAGGGGTGGGCTGGGCTGTCACCTGTCTGAGGCAGTCAGGGGGTGACAGGTTGCTTGTCCACCTGCGGTCTGGAGGGAGGGTGCGTGGGGGAAGAGGGCACGGCTGTGCTTCTGACTTGTACTGTGGCGGGGAGTGGGGGGTGTCTGCGCCTCCCTCACGGGAAGGTGAAACACGCGAGCGTGTGTGTGTAGAGAGAGAGGGAAGAGAGAGAGAGAGAGAGAGAGAGAGAGAGAGAGAGAGAGAGAGAGAGAGAGAGGTTCCCATGTACTTGTATCCTGTCAGTGGGCCTAGGGGGGACCTGGTTGTGTGTTTCGCCACTATGAGGGTTCCTGACTTAGCTGTTGG
>JAJIBD010007261.1:0-116687 GCA_021461705.1 Cryptotis parvus | reverse complement strand
TATGGTGGGTCACAATCGGCAATGCTCAGGGGTTTCTCCTGGCTCTGCATTCAGGAATTACTGCTGGTGGTGCTCCAGGGACCATATGGGATGCCGAGGATCGAAACCTGGCCGGCATGGGCTGGCCAAGTGCAAGGCAAACGCCCCACCCGCTGTGCTATCGCTCCGGTCCCTGAAGGAATGGTTTGAGGCTCTTCATATCCCTGAAGCAAGCAGATGCCATTGGGCTACACTGGCACGTGATAGGGTTAAATGGAAACATTACTGGCGACCCCTCAAGCAAATCGAACAATAAAGGGATGTCAAGTGATTAGTGTTCAAATGATTCTGAGTGTCTTGTCCTCTGTATACTGAAAGGGTCATGCTAGCCTGCTTGGGGGGCAAACTAGTATGATCCTTCCTTTAATCTTAAAATGGTAGTCTCAAAGTAGCCAGGGTGGTGGTCTTCTGGTAAGTTCTAGCTATCTCACGGTGGGACCAGTGGGTCTTAAGAGGGATTGTGCCCAATCTAGATAACATTGAAATCATAGTAGAGATTATAATAATATTTCAGAAGTAATTAATTTAGAGTAAAAATGGCTCCTGTATCTGCCACACCCTCTTTAGAGTTTACACAGAAGACAGATCTCATTAGCATGAACCCTGGCTTGTATCACTTGTAATCCTTGTCTTCTCGTTGTTCATCAATTTGCTTGAGCGGGCACCAAGGCAAACCATTTGTTCAGGTCATGGAAATGAGGTCTATAATTATTACTGTTTTTTGGCATATCAAATATGAACCGGATAGCTTGCCAGGCTCTGTCATTTGGGTGTATACTCTCAGTAGCAGGCTTTCATCTAGTGCATTTACTGATGAACCACAATGGGGAGAGATCAGCTTTTTTCTTGGGTGGAGCTCTGACAAGCTGTGGGGTCTGGATATTGAAAATGGCCCTCATGGTGTGGGGGTTCCTCTGGATTCTTGCGAGGCTCTATTGGGATGGCAGGCATGACTAGAACTCACCTTCCCTCCTGGACGCATTTAAATAAAATGAAAATGGAAAGACACAAGGACATTCACTAATAAGGGATCTTAAAAAGATAAATTAAGA
This sequence comes from Cryptotis parvus, assembly GCA_021461705.1. NCBI lineage: Eukaryota > Metazoa > Chordata > Mammalia > Eulipotyphla > Soricidae > Cryptotis > Cryptotis parvus. The sequence continues at coordinate 115,596 of JAJIBD010007261.1, read as the reverse complement.
AAAATAAGGTAAAAATTCGTGAATTAGAAGGATAGTAGCAAAATTATGAGGGTTTTAAAACCTGAGTTATCAAAAAAAAATTGGTGAACTCTGAGGATACGTTGAAAAACTATCCAAAATAATGTACTTTTAAAATATTTCCTAATTTTTGAAAAAGAGAAGCAACAGGTATCCTTGAAGGCAGTGTGAGACTTACAGTTTTCTTTCTACACCAAATTTGTGAACACCTGGGTTCATGTTCACCATAGGATGATGTGAAGCCATGTATATGCCTGATTGTCAAATCTACCCAAATTACAGCGGGTTTTTCATAAGGAATGAGTTGGTGAGAACCAAGCCAAGGCTTCAGAGGGTCCAGAGGGCCCAGGAAAGAGCTGGGTTCTGTACACAATAAGCAGTGGCCTTCACGGGATATTGCCCATGATAGGAGGATGGGGGAGCTGGGAAACAAGATGGCAGCTAGATCGGAGGGACTTAGAGAAAGAACCCCTGAGAGTGGAGAATCAGTTGGTGTCAGGGTGGGGGAGGGTGTGTGCACCTGGCCCTGCAGAACCCTGCGGGGTTCTCCCATCCTTTGTGATGCAGGCAGAGCTATATAAGGCAGAGGCACACGCTCACAGGTCAGTTGCCTCTGGCAGCTTATGGCCATGATGATGGACCTTGGTATATATACTCTGATCCTTTTTCTGAGCACACAAGTTGACATTTACTGGAACTTAGGTTCAAACCTCCTAAGCAGTGATCCCACACCCTTTTTCTTGTATGTGCTGGGACTGAACTTCTTTTGTGTGGTTTACCTGATATTAAGATATTATTGGACTTGCCACAAGAAGAAAATCAAACAAAAGGTAGGAGTCAGATTCAGTGTCTGCGCGAATTTGGGGGTGGTGGTGGTGATGTCTAGTTTCCTTTGCACGACAAATAGTTTGCTTGATTCACAGAAACACTGTAGTTGGCTTGTCTGAGGACAAGGACCTGATTCTCATGGGCGCACACTGTGGGGCAGGGACGAGGGTAAGACAGGGCTCTTGTGACCTCCAAGACTATCTGGATACAGAGGCAGTTTCCCAACGTGGAAACCCCAACTCCTACTATGACTCAGAAGCTGCTTCCCTTAATGGACACTCTAATATTCCAGCGAATAGAAATCTCCCAGTGAGACCACCATGGTTGGGAGGGTGACATCAATCCTTTCCCCATATTAGCTGTCAGGAGAGCAGAGGAGGCATTGAGGCCCTGGTCCAGACAACCCAGAACCTGGGTTGTGGCAGGACAAAGATGTTGCGCGAAGGCACTTGCCTTGCACTTGGCCAACCCAGACTCAATCACCCGTGTCCCATATTGCCCTTTGAGCACTGCCAGGAGTAATTCTTGAACACGGAAACAGGAGTAAGTCCTGAGCATCACTGCTGTAGCCCCACTCCACCTACACAAAAGGAAAACCAACCCAGAATTTGGGTCCTGCCTAAAAAACACCCCTACCAGGCTTTCTCCTACTGTCAACATCAAAATCCTTGTGTGGCCCACAGAGGAAAACAGAAAATACAAAACATTTGATCACATCTAAGAGACACTCTCACCTCTCTGTTCAGAGCAGGAGTTCTGTTGGATTTGGGTCTTGAGTGCCTGAGTGTCTGAGAGGGGAGTGAAGAGCTGGGTCTGAAACGCTCATTGATTTCTTTTTCTTCTCCGTGGCAGGCCAAGGCCAGGAGGAGAAGGGGTGCAAGGCTGAGGGGTGAGTTTCTGCCTTTTCTACCTGTGCCCTCCCAGGGGACCTTTCCTCTCCTTTCCATGGTCTCTTAGGGTGGCCACTGCTTCCACAGGAAAGCAAGACACTCTGGGGTATGAGCGATAGCCCAGTGGGTAGGCGTTTGCCTAGCAAGCAGCCGGCCCATGGCGGCCTGGGTTCGATCCCTGGCATCCCATATGGTCCCTCTAGCACCGCCAGGAGTAAGTAACTCAAGAGTGCAGAGCCAGGAGTAACCCCTGAGCAATGCCGGGTGTGACACAAAAAGAAAAAAAAAAGCGCAACACACTCAGATGAGGTTCTAGGGGAAGGTGGTCACAAGCTGAGACACTGTCAGCTCTGCCCTGCTCTGTACACTAGTGATGCATAAAGGGACGAGGCAATGAGTGGCCCCTACTAGGTGGCCACCGGAGACAGTGAGGATACAGGACTCATGGCTCTGAGTCTGTCGGTGTACATGGAGTCGGCAGAGATTACGTGGAATTGGACACAACTTCCCCAGAGAAGGTGGCTCTGAAAGGACTTTGGAGGAAGCAACGGTTCCCATGCATCTGTGGTCCTTTACTCCTGCTTGAGTGTTTGACTCTCACAGAGAGGATCCCCAAGGTATCCCAGACGGGGCTCTGTGCCAGAGCCTTCTGTGACCGTCATTAACAGGTGCCATTCTCCCCTATACCTAGGTTTGAAGCAGTTTTATACCTGGGAGGCTGTGGCAGAGTTACAGAGAATAAAGCATTTGGGAGTTGAATGGGAGAAGAAGATGAGGCACATTAATCAACACAGGTGACTGTCTCTGCTCCTCTCTCTAACCCAGACTAAGGAGGGCAGTTGGCGTAGTCGTGCAGGTTCTGCACTCAGGAACAGAGATGGGAAGGCAGCCTCCGGCTGAGGGGGTGGCGCGCACTGGGAAGTCATGGGCGTGAGACAGGGCGGAGGGGACTCTTTCAGCATCCCACCACCCAGGTAGCCTGGCCCTGCCTCCCTGCTCTGTTCCTCTATAACTATTTCCTGTCTCCTGCAGCCCCTTGGAGCAATACAAGAACGATCCCCTCTTTGGGCATTTGCTGTGCATCAGCCCGTCCTGCAGGGTCTGCAGGAAGAGGAGCATTGGAAACCCTCAGGGGTGCCCCGTGGCTACCCACCAGGCTTCTCCCCGTGGATCTTCTCAGCCTACCACGATCCCAGTGGCCCCTTCTTCACATCCTCTGGGCCCGGCGGACTCTGCAGTGCCTCCCGGGAATCCAGGGCCTGTTCGGTGCTTGACTTCCTCCTCAGCCGGCTCCACTGTCCCAGCACGCCATGTCACCCCTTTAGGGGCCTTGTTTTCCCCTTCCACACTCCATCGCTCTCACCCACCACGCTGTCCTGGGAAAACTTTCAGCAGTTTCCTGTGTTACCTGCGCTTGTGGGCTACCCACATTGGTTTTTGTTGTCCCAAGCAAACTACCCTAAGAGTGTGGAGGAGAAAAGGTACACTGGATTCCGCCCCTGCAATCCCAACTGGACCTCGAGCCGTCCCTCCCTCCAAGGTTTCTCCATCTCCCGGGAAGCGAGGTAGGACCCAGCACAATGCAACCCCAAACCAGCAGCATCTCCAGGAACAGGCGAGGCGCCACAGGGTAGGCAGGCAACAAGAGGGTTCCTTGCCCCTTGCCCCTTCACCTGATAGCCACAGCTGGGCTGATGGCACCACTCTGCCTGTCGCTCTGGACATCGATAAGAACACTGCTCCCCGTCTCTCTGTCCCCCGCTGTCCGGAGGTGAGCGTCATCAGGGAGAGCCGCCCAACTGTTAATTGTTCACGCCTCCGCCAAGGCATCGCAAGATTTTGCCATAAGATCCGGAGACCCCGCAGCCCTGGCAGAAGGGGACAGTCCCCCGCTAAAGCCCTCCTCGGGAAAACCCTGAGGTGCTGCCTTCCCTGCATCTATGGCAGGAGCAGCTCATGAGACGGCTGATGGTGAATCCTCCCAGGGACAAAAGTCCCTTCTCTCCTGCTTACCCTCCTCTATATCAGAGCTGTCCTCCAGCCCTCGACCGCACCCCCACTCACAAGAAGCCTGTGCCTAAACAAAACACCACCCCCTGATGGGCCAAGGAGATGATGGTCCCACAGCACCAAACCCAGCGGTGCATGTAGGCACAGATGCATGTAGGCTGACACCCACCCTAATCCTAGATTTCCCCCCCAATAAATAATGTTGATTTTAAGTGTTGTGTCTGCTGTGTTTTATTATTTTTGTTTGTTTTTGAGTCACACCTGGCAATGATCAAGGATTACTCCAGGTTCTGCACTCAGGAATTCTCCCGACAGTGCTCAAGATCAAACTGTGCTGGCTAAGTGCAAGGCAAATACTCTACACACTGTACTCTTGCTCTGGCCCATTTTTTAAAATTATTTCATTAATTTTGGCTTTTTGGGGTCACATCCAGTGATGCTCCGGATTACTCCTGACACTGTACTCAGGAATTATTCCTATAAGTGTCAATTGACCATATGGGATGCTTGGGTCAGCCACATGCAAAGCAAAGACCCTCTCCACTATACTATTGCTCCAATCTCTGATTGCCAAATAATTTTTAACTTATGTAAATAAGGAAAATAAAGTCCCTTAGAAACCAAAAATACGCAGCGGAAACACCATCCCTACTTTTATGTTCATAGCAGCGTTATTCACAATAGCCAGAATCTGGAAGCAACCAGAGTGCCCGAAAATCGATGACTGGATAAAAAAGCTTTGGTACATCTACACAATGGAGTACTATGCAGCTGTTAGGAAAAATGAAGTTATAAAATTTGCCTATAAATGATGGACATGGAGAAGATTATGTTGAGCGAAATTAGCCAGAAGGAGAGAGACAGATACAGAATGACTGCATTTATCTGCATAACATAAATATATATGTACATATTATGATACCAATATCCAAGGTCAAGTGAAACATATATCAGGAGGTCTTGTCAAAGGTGGAAATTATCACAAACGTGTGGGAGTCAGAGGCTAGGTAAGACAGAAAATGGAACAGTGTGCTAACAATTGTCGAGGGTACTAATGCCAACCTAGAACTGAGCATTAAATACAGGCAAAAAGATACACATGACAACCCTTTAATGTATGTTCTGTAATCCATAGTCTGGAGGGAAGGAAAAGAGAAGGAGAGAGAAATGGAAAGAAATAAAGAACCTGCCATGGAGGAGGGCTGGGGGAGAGGGAGGGAGCCGGGGACGTTGGTGGTGGGAGATGGGCACTGGTGGCAGGATGGGTGCTGGAACACTGTATGACCAAAACCCAAATATGAACTTTTTAATTGTATATCTTTGTAATTGAAAAAATAAAAAAATTAAATAAAAAAAAAAGAAAATAAAGTCCCTTAATAAAATATAATAAAATGCTTATCTTCATTTATCTAAGTGATTTCTCAACCCTGGAATCCAAAGGATATTACTTAAATTTTATTTTTGAATAAAACTTGAAAAGAATCCTTTGCTAGTATATTCTGGAGTTTACGTAGAACAGTGAAGACATATAAATTTCCCCTAGACTTTATATAAACACTGTAGTTTTCGAAGTTGTCCACGACGATTTGTTACAGGCATTCAATATTCCAACTCAATCCCACCACCACTGTCACCTTCCCTCCACCATTGTCTCCAATTTTCCAACCACCCTCAAGCCTGACTCCATGGAAGGCCCAAAATAATTTATTTTATATTGCTTGTTATCAATAAACAGAATGATCAAAAATATTTCCTTAGAAGAAAATTAGTGTAATCACACAATTATGTCCTTTGATAAGGGATTTCTAAAATGTTATAGGTTAAGCCTCTGAGTTACTGTTTGGTTGGCCGAGATTGGTCGCTTTTTCTTTTATGCTTTCTTTTTTTCAGGTCACACCCGGCAATGCTCAGGGGTTACTCCTAGCTCTGCACTCAGGAATTACTCCTGGCGGTGCTTGGGGGGCCATATGGGAGCTGGGGATAGAACCCGGATTTCCACATGCCAGGCAAATGCCCTACCCGATGAACTATCGCTTTGGCCCCGAGATTGGCCATTTCTATGTCACATCCTGTCCAACCTGTTGTGCTGATGAATTATCAGTGTTGCAGAGTTGGAGATGTCTTGCTGGTCACAAAGGTGGCCGCATGCTCTAGAAAGTCCAGAATTTTTAGCTGATTGGTATAGCTGGAGTTTAGTGTTTAACTGGGTGGCAGCTTTGGGGACATGACTGCCTGGGTTCCAGAATCACAGGGAGGTGAGGGAAGGCGACCCTGAGGAAGCCTGGAGAGTTCAGTCAGGAACATGGCACAGCTGAGTTCCAGGAAGGCTCATTTCTGGGTGAGGTTCGGGCCCAAGAAAATGGAGTGAAGTCAGAGGCATGCCAGTGCCTTCGCAGTGTGGGATTGCGCTCACACTTTATTTGGCAAACTCCTGACACCAAGGTCAGGACTTTATTTCAAGGGTTTTCATTTATATTTGTGGGGACGGCTGGGCCATACCTGGCAGTGCTCAGGAACTGTTCCTAAATCTGTGCTCAGGGATCACTCCTGGCAGGGATGAGGGGACCATATGCATTACAGATCAAAAGGAGTTTGGTTACACACAAGGCAAATACCTTATCCCTGTACAATCTCTCCAGTCTCCAAAATGTTTCTAAAAACTTACCAAAGCCATATTGATAAGTGTTTAATTAAATGTCCATAAATATACTATTTTGGGGGACTTTTTGGGTCACACCCAGAGATGCTCAGGGATTACTCCTGGCTCTGCACTCAGGAGTGACTCCTGGCAGTGCTTGGGCCACCATATGTGATGCCTGGGATCAAACCCAGGTCGGCTGTTTGCAAGGCAAATGCCCTCTCCCCTGGACTATCACTCCGGTCCCCAAAATATACTATTATACTCATTTTCTTCATTGTTAAAACCTGATATTCATAACATTTCAGGACAATGGAAAACAAGTGGCTTAGATTTTCTCACTTTGCAAGAATTTCCCATAAAAGAAGACAAAAAATGGATCCCATGGAAACCACAGTTGAGGGAGTCATGAATCCAAATGGTTTCAGAAAAGCAATCATCCAGAATCAAACTTAATTTTCTGCACTATGAAAGCAGTTTTTTTGTGGGAGTCAGAAACTGATGGAGCTCAGGGCTTACTCCTGGATCAGTGCTCAGAGATCACTCCTGGCAGGGCTGGGGACCGTATGGGATTCTAGTTTCTGGTTTCAAATAAAGTCAGCTAGCTGTATGCAGGGCAAATGCCCTACTTGCTTTAGCATCCTTTGACTCTTCTGAGAGGATTTCCATTGTTTGTTTATGGACCACACCAGGTGGGACTTGAGAGTCACTCCCAATGGCACTCAGGGCACCATGATATGCTGGGGATCAAATCTGGGCCTGTAGCATCATAGTACACTAGACTTTTGGGCTATCTTTAGTGTGAGGGAATGTCTTTCTGCTTTTCTGTATTGTGCGCATCACTCAGCGGTGAAGCCATGTTCTGGACAGTGCACCATTAGGTGTTTGTCGTGCATCATTCAACGGTGTGGCCGTGCTCTGGGACATGCACCATTAGGCATTTGTTGCACACAGTGGGGCTGAGTTTTGGGACGTGCACTGTTAGGTGTTTTGTTCCTGTGCTGGCACCATAGTTTCCTTCATAAATCTAGAGCATTGCCCTCCTCACACCTTTGTTCCGTAGAGGAACCAGTGTTATGCACATGGTGAGTTGTTGACCGACATTTTATCATTATCATACATGACAAATATGGGTGTGTGTGTGTGTGTGTGTGTGTGTGTGTGTGTGTGTGGTTTTGGCCCATACCCAGGAGTACTCGGAGGACCTTGAGGTGCTGGGAATGAACCCTGGGCCCCTGTTGGAACACTCGGATTGCTGGGCTCTCCTGCCCCATCTGACACGTTTAGGCAGAGGACACAGAGCAAGCAGGATGGAGATGACAAGTATCTTCCCATATGTCTCTTCCTATCCTTAGAACCTGGGCTCCCTGCAGTGATTCTCAGGGGTCCACTGGACTGTGGATTGTGGAACAGAGACTCGGATCCTTAGCTTCCTCCACAGTGCTGTGTGCTTGAAAATGACTCTGACTCACTATATGACCACTCCTCTCTAGAGCAGTGACAAACTTTCAGTATAGGACTTCGCTGCCCAGACTTCTCTGTTGGGTGACCATGGAGCTCCAGTTTTGAATAGACATAAAAAGTGTCTGGGGCTTCTAAAGAGTCTCTTTAAAAGATAGAGACCCTGAAATTGTCTTCCAGCTGCTGCCTGGGATGCAGCAGTAATGGCTGGAGTTCTGGCAGCCATTTCATTCTTTATTATGGTTTTGGGGGGTGGAGGCAGTTACACTTGCACCCATGCAGTGCCTAGAGTCTAATCTAGGGCCTCACATGCAAATTTCGTGCTTAACCCCTTTGTACTATGCCCCTGGCAGCCACTTAACATGAAGAAAATGAGATGTTACTGGGGGCCGGAGCGATAGCACAGCAGGTAAGGCGCTTGCCTTGCACGCGCCCGACCCGGGTTCGATCCCCGGCATCCCATGTGGTCCCCCGAGAACCGCCAGGAGTAATTCCTGAGTGCAGTGCCAGGAGTAGACCCTGAGCATCGCCGGTTGTGACCCAAACAAGCAAAAAAAAAAAAAAAAAGAAAATGAGATGTCACTTAAGCATATAAAGATTACATGCACACACATGCACACAGACATACACAGACACACATGCACATACAGATACACACAGGCATACACACAAGCCAGTGGTGCAGTGGGGCCTGAGCCACCTCCAGCAATGCTCACCTCAGCAGCATGGACCTGAGGGTTTATTGCTCAGGCCCAGTGGTGCCCAGGGCCCACCAGTACTCAGTCAGCAGTTCTCAGTGGTCACACAATGCCAGGGACCAGAGTCGGGTCGTGCACATGCTACGAACATGCTTTCCTACTTGAACCATCTCTGGCCCGACACCATCTTTAAGGTCAGTGAGCTGGAACTCATCAGGAGTCCCTAGGCTCTGTCCCATACATGGGAGATGAAGGATGTTTTCTCTATGATGTTGGAGGACAGATTTAGCTAATCTGGGAGCTTTGTTGTTTTGCCCACACCCAGCTTAATCTTATTTAAGTCAAGGTTCATTCTAATGAGACCTCTCTTCTATGTAAACACTGCTAGAGGGTGTGGCAGTTACAGAAGTAACTTGATTGAATAACTTCTGACTTATACATCTACTAAGACTTCTATATTTTCAAGATTGGGCACAGCTCCTCTTTATACCCACTGCACCCAACGTGGGACAGTTAGAATTTCCCAGGAGACTACCACCCTGGCTACGTTGAGACTATAGGAAGACTATAGGAAGGATCATACTAGTTTGCTCTAAGCAGGCGAGAGTGACCCTTTCAGTACATGAGAACAAGATACTCAGAATCACCCTGGTGCAGATAATAATAAGAAGGACCTTGTGGGTACCATCTAGATTACATGAAGCTCATGAAGTTAAGATGTATTACTTTATATCAGCCCTCTCTCTCTCCCCAGTGTTTTACATAAGAGATAATCTCCTTAGTCCTTGTCATAACCTTTGTTTATACCTGCAATAAGGTGTGGCACTACACTCTGTTTAGGGTTCTTTGTTGACATGACAACCTCCCGATTGGACTACTTTGGTGTATATAAGGGGCTGACTTGAGGCCCCTTCACCTTTTGCCGTTTGGTTCCTCAGCCTTCAGCTTTTTGGCTCCTCTTGGCTTTTGGCTTTTGGCCTTTTGCTCTTTGGCCTTTTGCTCCTTCTTCTGGGTAGGACTCAGCTCGGTTGAGATCCTCTCTCTTTGGTGGGAGACTTAGGCTCTTTTGTATGGTCTAAGTTCGGACCAGAGCTAGAGCTTGTTCATTATATTGGAGTGCTGTGGAAGAGCTTTTGTACCATTAAAAGCCATTTTTGGAACTGCACCGGACTTGTGAGTTTTCATCTGTTCTCCCTGGCGTCCTCGGAGGTAGAAGACAACCTCTGTTCTGACACTGTCGGGGACCCCGGCGCCGTTCCCGACACTATGAGATTTTGTTCTCTGCTATGTGTAACTCTCCCGGTGATGCACATCCCTGTCACCTTCTCAGGCAGAAAGACTGAATCTGCTAGAATCTCCATTTGGTTCTTCTGAGCTCGGGCCTGTGCCCTCATCCTCGTCTTTCTCGTGGATTCATACCTGGCCCCTCGTTATCCTTCCAGGCTCCAGACCCTGCTCTCAGCCTTCTATTGAGCATCAGAACAGCGGGTAGGGTGCTTACCCTGTATGCAGCCAATCCAGTTCGATCCTGGGATCCCATGTGATTCCCCCACCAAAAACAAACAAAGGAAAACACAAGTAAAGAAAAAGAGTGGACTGAGTGGGTCCTGAGTGTTGTTCAGTGATTAGAGCACCTGCCTCAAATGTGTGAAAACTAAGATTCAACCTCCAAAACCGTGGAACAGAGCAAATGAGGAGCGGACTAATGGACCAGTCAGAGAGCTAGCCACTCACACTGCCTGCAGCCCAACTCTGGGTTACACCTTCCACCCACACCTCTGCCTGCACCCGAACTCTGGGTTACACCATTCACTCACACCTCTGCCTGCTGCCCATCTCTGGGTTACACCGTCTACTCACACTGCCTGTAGCCCAACTCTGGGTTACAGTGTTCACTCACACCTCTGCCTGCTGCCCAACTCTGGGTTACACCGTTCATTTACACCTTTGCCTGTTGCCCAGCTTTGGTTTACACTGTCCACTCACACCTCTGCCTGTTGTCCCACAGACATGGGGCAGAGCTGCTACTGGCTCTCCCTGTGCCCAGCTGCTCATGAGGAGCCCGGGAGGGATGGCGGGTTCTAGCCCTGGCCTGCCAGCCCTGCAGAGCCTCGCAACAAGCCAGACAACCCCCCCCCCACTCTATGACGGCCTCCATTTTCCATACCCGGACTTCTCCCTCGTCAGGACTCCACCCAGCAGAACAGCCTATCACAGCCCTACTCATTGAGATCCACCCTGCAGCAGTCTTTTTTAAATTTGGCCCAGGTATGCTGATCCAGAGACTCACAGACAAGGGGCAGAGCTGCTACTGGCTCTCCTTGTGCCCAGCCGCTCATGAGGTGCCTGGGAGGGATGGCGGGTTCTAGCCCTGGCCCCCGCCACCCCTCAGGGAGCCTTCCAACAAGCCAGACGACCCCCCACTCCATGAGGGCTTCCATTTTCCACATCTGGACTTCTCTCTCGTCAGAACTCCACCCAGCAGACCAGCCTATCACAGCCTGGCTCGTGCAACTGCTTGGGGCCGTGCGGTTCATCAATAAATGCTGGATTTACAAAAGGGTAAAAGCAACAAGTGCTGGCGTGGATGCGGGGAAAGGGGACTCTCATACACTGTTGGTGGGAATGTCGACTTGTACCACCTTTCTGGAAAACAATATGGACATTCCTCCAAAGACTAGAAATTGAGCTCCCCTTTGACCCAGCCATACCACTCCTGGGAATATACCCTGGGAAGCCAAAAACAGACAGCGGAAACACAATCCGCGACTTTTATTTTCATAGCAGCACTTTTCACAATAGCCAGAACCTGGAAACAACCAGTATGCCCGAGAACTGATGACTGGATAAAGAAACTGTGGTACATCTACACAATGGAATACTATGCAGCTGTCAGGAAAAATAAAGTTATGAAATTTGCCTATAAATGGATGGACATGGAAAGAATCATGTTGAGTGAAATTAGTCAGAAGGAAAGAGAGAGACATAGAATGACTGCATTTATTTGCATGACATAAATATACCAGGTGATCTTACCGAAAGTGGAAATTACCACAAGCGCATGGGAGTCAGAGGTTAGGTAAGATAGAGAAGGGAACATGTGTGAAGAAATGTCAAAAGTTCTGATACCAACATAGAATTGAGCATTACATACAGACAAAAGAATGCAAATGATGGCTTCTAAGTGTACGTGGTGTAACCCACAATGTGTGGGAGAAGGAGGAGAGAGAGAGGGAAAGAGAGAGGAGATAAAGAACCTGCCATTTAGGCAGGATGTGGGAGGGGGAGGGAATTGGGGACATGGGTGGTGGTTGAGGGGCACTGGTGGAGGGCGGGGTGCTGGAACACTGTGTGACCGAAACCCCCAAGCGTGAACAACGTTGTAATTGTATATCTCACGGTGGTATAATAAAATGTTAAAAAAAATTTAAAAAAAAAGTTGAGACACGGAAACAATCCGACTTCATCAAGGGACGAATATATGAAAAACAATGCTGGATTTAGAGATGACTACAAGAGTATGCTACCCGCATGGCAGAGCCTGGCAAGCTACCCGTATCATATTTGATATGCCAAATACCAGTAACAATTATAGACCTCATTCCCATAACCTGATGGAATGGTTTGAGGCTCTTTATGTTCCTGCAGCAAGTAGGTGCCCTTGGGCTCTACTTGCATGAGACAGGACATATGGAGATGTGACTGGTGCCCGCTCGAGCAAATCGATGATTAACGGGAAGACAGTGATACAGTGATACAGTGGTTGCTGGATAGTATAAGGTAATTTGTGGGTCTTTTTTCCTTCTGTGTCTTGCAAACGGATGAAGCCAACAGGAAGGTCTAACAGCATGAGAAGAATTAATGGTTGGTTTGGAGAGAGGGAGCCTCGGGGCGTACATCAAGGCGGGATTTGTGCAGCAGGAGGCACTCACTTGAGAACTGAAGAGTTTAAACAGGAAGAATGATCCGATCAGTGACCCACACAGGAAGTTTACGCCAGAGGTCAATTCCACTGAGATGGGTTTTCCACTTCCTGTAATGTGCAGTCTCACAGGACTGGAAGAATAGTTTGACAAACATTCCCTTCCTCATTTCCTAGATTCAACTGTGTCAGCACTTTCTCTTCTTTGCCTTCATTTTCATTAAAACAATTTTCAAAGAAAGAACGCTGCAGGGACTCTCCCCTCCAACCTCTGGGTCTGATTTTTTGGTCTGAATTTAGATGAGGTCCTGCTAACCAAGTGTACCTCTGGGCTGACTGAACTGGCTAGCAAGGTATTCTTTGTGTGTGTGTGTGTGTGTGTGTGTGTGTGTGTGTGTGTCTGTCTGTCTGTCTATTTGCTTTTTGGGTCACACCCTGCGGTGCTCAGGGGTTTCTCCTGGCTCTGCACTGAGGAATTACTCCTGGCAGTGCTCAGGGGACCATATGAGTTGCCGGGGATCGAACCAGAGCCAGCATGGGCTGGCTGCGTGCAAGGCAAACGCCCTACCTGCTGGGCTATCGCTCCGGTCCCACTACTGGCAGTCCTTGGTGGACCATACGGGATGCCAGGGATCAAACTCCGGACTCTGCACTAAGGGCAATCCTGGAGGCGCTTGAGGAACTTAGGGGATACCAGGAATCAAACCTGGGTTGGCTGTGTGCAAAGCAAGCAAGCAACCCTGTCTTGTGTTTCCAGCCCTTTGGACTGTTATTCTTTTTTTTTTTTTTTTTGGCTTTTTTGTGTCACACCCGGCAAAGCTCAGGGGTTACTCCTGGCTCTGCATTCAGGAATTACTGCTTGCGGTGCTCGGGGGACCATATGGGATGCAGATGATCTAACTCGGGCCAACACAAGACTGCCGCGTGCAAGGCAAACGCCCTACCTGCAGGGCTATCGCTGGGGCCCTGGAGAGTTATTCTTGCCATAACATGTAACACCTGGGCTGAAACTGTTGCAGAATGGAGTAGCCACTTACCTTTAATAAGCTCTACTTAACAATATCCTTTGCTGAAGATACTGCAGCTAGAGCAGGCCCTGTGGACCACTGTATGCGAGGGCCTGCATGCTGTGTGTGAAGCTGCTATGGTGCTTCCTGCTCCTATGTCCTTTTAAGCGGTTTAGGTGCGGGCAGAACCATTGAACACTGGGAGTGTCACTGGAGGCCTCGCCCTAGACATAATTCTGTGTATCTGTCTATGTATCTATCTATGTATTGTGTATCTATGTATGTATCTATGTATGTGTCTCATGTATGTATGTATGTATGTATGTATGTATGTATGTATGTATGTATGTATGTATGTATGTATGTATGTATGTGTCTGTCTATGTATTTTGCTTTTTGGGTCACACCCGTGATGCTTAGGCGTTACTCCTGGCTCTGCACTCAGGAATTACTCCTGGCAGTGCTTGGGGGACCATATGGGATGCTGAGGATCAAACCTGGGTCAGCCATGTGTAAGGAAAACACCCTACCTGCTGTGCTATTGCTCCAACCCCCATAATTTTTTTTTTGCTTTTTTTGGGTCACACTGGGCAATGTTCAGGAGATACTCCTGGCTCTGCACTCAGGAATTACTCCTAGAAGTGCTCGGGGACCATATGGGATGCCCGGATCAAACCCTGGTTGGCCACATGCGAGGCAAATGCCCTACTCACTCCAGGCCCAATTGAGGGAACCAATTGTGGCTCTTGAGGTAGCTTCTCACCTCTAAGCTTTTCTTTTCTGGGAGAAATTATTTTTCCATGACTCATTTAACAAATGGTTAATACCCAAGATATATGAAACACTGGTAGAACTCTAGAAAAAATACACAACCTTATCAAAAAATGGGGAGAAGAGAAAAGAAATTTCTTCAAAGAAGAAATACAAATGTCCAAAGACATATGAAAAAGTTTTTTGCATTACTAATCATCAGGGAAATGCAAATCAAAAACAATGAGATACCCTCTCACACCACAGAGATGGGTACATGTCACCCCCCCCCCCCTCCCCCCCACACACACATACAACCCATCACTGATGGTGGGAATGTCGACTGGGCAAGCCTTTTATGGAAGGCAATATGGGCATTCCTCAAAGTCTTAGGATTTGAGCCTCCATGCAATCTAGCAATTTGGCTTTTGGAATATACCCTCAGGGCCCAAGAACAATGCAGAAAAGATACTCTTGTTTATCACAGCACTGTACACAATAGTCAAATTCAGGAAACAAACCTAGTGCTGAGAACAGATGACTTAATAAGGAAGCTGTGGTACATCTACACAATGGAATACTACTCGGTTGTAAGAAATCATGAAGTCATACTACCATGTGCATGGACCTGGAAGTACCATGTTGAGAGCAGTTATGTGTACCTAGGTCGAGAAGTAAATACGATGAACGACCTAAAACCTGAGCTGCACAGGAGGAAGAGAGAGGCATGGAACACCTTCAAGAGCATCAAAGAAATAGCTAAAAGGACAAAGAACCTCTGGCTCCGGGCACATCTCTTCAACTCCACCATTCTCTCTGCATTAACATACACCTCAGAGAACTGGGCCCTATGAAAGCAGGGTGAGAACGCTATTTGGGTTTTCCCAAAGAGGAATCGAAAGAGCTATGCTTGGAATATCACGTTTCACTCAAGTGAGAGAAGGAATCCGGGGATTCGACCTGTGTCAAAGATCCAGAGTCAGGGATGCTGTCTCGTTTTCCAAGGCATCGAAAATCAGATAGACTGGACATGTAATGTGATTTGGAGAGGACCATGAACTAGAGCCGTTACCTAGTGGATCCCAAGGATGTCAAAAGATCACGTGGCCGCCCACCTACAAGATGGTCAGACTTCTTCATCAAGACTTTGAATAAACGGATTTTTTTTTTTGCTTTTTTTAAGGGGTGGTGGGTCACAATCGGCAATGCTCAGGGGTTTCTCCTGGCTCTGCATTCAGGAATTACTGCTGGTGGTGCTCCAGGGACCATATGGGATGCCGAGGATCGAAACCTGGCCGGCATGGGCTGGCCAAGTGCAAGGCAAACGCCCTACCCGCTGTGCTATCGCTCCGGTCCCTGAAGGAATGGTTTGAGGCTCTTCATATCCCTGAAGCAAGCAGATGCCATTGGGCTACACTGGCACGTGATAGGGTTAAATGGAAACATTACTGGCGACCCCTCAAGCAAATCGAACAATAAAGGGATGTCAAGTGATTAGTGTTCAAATGATTCTGAGTGTCTTGTCCTCTGTATACTGAAAGGGTCATGCTAGCCTGCTTGGGGGCAAACTAGTATGATCCTTCCTTTAATCTTAAAATGGTAGTCTCAAAGTAGCCAGGGTGGTGGTCTTCTGGTAAGTTCTAGCTATCTCACGGTGGGACCAGTGGGTCTTAAGAGGGATTGTGCCCAATCTAGATAACATTGAAATCATAGTAGAGATTATAATAATATTTCAGAAGTAATTAATTTAGAGTAAAAATGGCTCCTGTATCTGCCACACCCTCTTTAGAGTTTACACAGAAGACAGATCTCATTAGCATGAACCCTGGCTTGTATCACTTGTAATCCTTGTCTTCTCGTTGTTCATCAATTTGCTTGAGCGGGCACCAAGCAAACCATTCGTTCAGGTCATGGAAATGAGGTCTATAATTATTACTGTTTTTTGGCATATCAAATATGAACCGGATAGCTTGCCAGGCTCTGTCATTTGGGTGTATACTCTCAGTAGCAGGCTCTCATCTAGTGCATTTACTGATGAACCACAATGGGGAGAGATCAGCTTTTTTCTTGGGTGGAGCTCTGACAAGCTGTGGGGTCTGGATATTGAAAATGGCCCTCATGGTGTGGGGGTTCCTCTGGATTCTTGCGAGGCTCTATTGGGATGGCAGGCATGACTAGAACTCACCTTCCCTCCTGGACGCATTTAAATAAAATGAAAATGGAAAGACACAAGGACATTCACTAATAAGGGATCTTAAAAGATAAATTAAGAAAAATAAGGTAAAAATTCGTGAATTAGAAGGATAGTAGCAAAATTATGAGGGTTTTAAAACCTGAGTTATCAAAAAAAAATTGGTGAACTCTGAGGATACGTTGAAAAACTATCCAAAATAATGTACTTTTAAAATATTTCCTAATTTTTGAAAAAGAGAAGCAACAGGTATCCTTGAAGGCAGTGTGAGACTTACAGTTTTCTTTCTACACCAAATTTGTGAACACCTGGGTTCATGTTCACCATAGGATGATGTGAAGCCATGTATATGCCTGATTGTCAAATCTACCCAAATTACAGCGGGTTTTTCATAAGGAATGAGTTGGTGAGAACCAAGCCAAGGCTTCAGAGGGTCCAGAGGGCCCAGGAAAGAGCTGGGTTCTGTACACAATAAGCAGTGGCCTTCACGGGATATTGCCCATGATAGGAGGATGGGGAGCTGGGAAACAAGATGGCAGCTAGATCGGAGGGACTTAGAGAAAGAACCCCTGAGAGTGGAGAATCAGTTGGTGTCAGGGTGGGGGAGGGTGTGTGCACCTGGCCCTGCAGAACCCTGCGGGGTTCTCCCATCCTTTGTGATGCAGGCAGAGCTATATAAGGCAGAGGCACACGCTCACAGGTCAGTTGCCTCCTGGCAGCTTATGGCCATGATGATGGACCTTGGTATATATACTCTGATCCTTTTTCTGAGCACACAAGTTGACATTTACTGGAACTTAGGTTCAAACCTCCTAGGCAGTGATCCCACACCCTTTTTCTTGTATGTGCTGGGACTGAACTTCTTTTGTGTGGTTTACCTGATATTAAGATATTATTGGACTTGCCACAAGAAGAAAATCAAACAAAAGGTAGGAGTCAGATTCAGTGTCTGCGCGAATTTGGGGGTGGTGGTGGTGATGTCTAGTTTCCTTTGCACGACAAATAGTTTGCTTGATTCACAGAAACACTGTAGTTGGCTTGTCTGAGGACAAGGACCTGATTCTCATGGGCACACTGTGGGGCAGGGACGAGGGTAAGACAGGGCTCTTGTGACCTCTAGACTATCTGGATACAGAGGCAATTTCCCAACGTGGAAACCCCAACTCCTACTATGACTCAGAAGCTGCTTCCCTTAATGGACACTCTAATATTCCAGCGAATAGAAATCTCCCAGTGAGACCACCATGGTTGGGAGGGTGACATCAATCCTTTCCCCATATTAGCTGTCAGGAGAGCAGAGGAGGCATTGAGGCCCTGGTCCAGACAACCCAGAACCTGGGTTGTGGCAGGACAAAGATGTTGCGCGAAGGCACTTGCCTTGCACTTGGCCAACCCAGACTCAGTCACCCGTGTCCCAAATTGCCCTTTGAGCACTGCCAGGAGTAATTCTTGAACACGGAAACAGGAGTAAGTCCTGAGCATCGCTGCTGTAGCCCCACTCCACCTACACAAAGGAAAACCAATCCAGAATTTGGGTCCTGCCTAAAAACACCCCTACCAGGCTTTCTCCTACTGTCAACATCAAAATCCTTGTGTGGCCCACAGAGGAAAACAGAAAATACAAAACATTTGATCACATCTAAGAGACACTCTCATCTCTCTGTTCAGAGCAGGAGTTCTGTTGGATTTGGGTCTTGAGTGCCTGAGTGTCTGAGAGGGGAGTGAGGAGCTGGGTCTGAAACGCTCATTGATTTCTTTTTCTTCTCCGTGGCAGGCCAAGGCCAGGAGGAGAAGGGGTGCAAGGCTGAGGGGTGAGTTTCTGCCTTTTCTACCTGTGCCCTCCCAGGGGACCTTTCCTCTCCTTTCCATGGTCTCTTAGGGTGGCCACTGCTTCCACAGGAAAGCAAGACACTCTGGGGTATGAGCGATAGCCCAGTGGGTAGGCGTTTGCCTAGCAAGCAGCCGGCCCATGGCGGCCTGGGTTCGATCCCTGGCATCCCATATGGTCCCTCTAGCACCGCCAGGAGTAAGTAACTCAAGAGTGCAGAGCCAGGAGTAACCCCTGAGCAATGCCGGGTGTGACACAAAAGAAAAAAAAAGCGCAACACACTCAGATGAGGTTCTAGGGGAAGGTGGTCACAAGCTGAGACACTGTCAGCTCTGCCCTGCTCTGTACACTAGTGATGCATAAAGGGACGAGGCAATGAGTGGCCCCTACTAGGTGGCCACCGGAGACAGTGAGGATACAGGACTCATGGCTCTGAGTCTGTCAGTGTACATGGAGTCGGCAGAGATTACGTGGAATTGGACACAACTTCCCCAGAGAAGGTGGCTCTGAAAGGACTTTGGAGGAAGCAACGGTTCCCATGCATCTGTGGTCCTTTACTCCTGCTTGAGTGTTTGACTCTCACAGAGAGGATCCCCAAAGGGTATCCCAGACGGGGCTCTGTGCCAGAGCCTTCTGTGACCGTCATTAACAGGTGCCATTCTCCCCTATACCTAGGTTTGAAGCAGTTTTATACCTGGGAGGCTGTGGCAGAGTTACAGAGAATAAAGCATTTGGGAGTTGAATGGGAGAAGAAGATGAGGCACATTAATCAACACAGGTGACTGTCTCTGCTCCTCTCTCTAACCCAGACTAAGGAGGGCAGTTGGCGTAGTCGTGCAGGTTCTGCACTCAGGAACAGAGATGGGAAGGCAGCCTCCGGCTGAGGGGGTGGCGCGCACTGGGAAGTCATGGGCGTGAGACAGGGCGGAGGGGACTCTTTCAGCATCCCACCACCCAGGTAGCCTGGCCCTGCCTCCCTGCTCTGTTCCTCTATAACTATTTCCTGTCTCCTGCAGCCCCTTGGAGCAATACAAGAACGATCCCCTCTTTGGGCATTTGCTGTGCATCAGCCCGTCCTGCAGGGTCTGCAGGAAGAGGAGCATTGGAAACCTGACTCAGGGGTGCCCCGTGGCTACCCACCAGGCTTCTCCCCGTGGATCTTCTCAGCCTACCACGATCCCAGTGGCCCCTTCTTCACATCCTCTGGGCCCGGCGGACTCTGCAGTGCCTCCCGGGAATCCAGGGCCTCTTCGGTGCTTGACTTCCTCCTCAGCCGGCTCCACTGTCCCAGCACGCCATGTCACCCCTTTAGGGGCCTTGTTTTCCCCTTCCACACTCCATCGCTCTCACCCACCACGCTGTCCTGGGAAAACTTTCAGCAGTTTCCTGTGTTACCTGCGCTTGTGGGCTACCCACATTGGTTTTTGTTGTCCCAAGCAAACTACCCTAAGAGTGTGGAGGAGAAAAGGTACACTGGATTCCGCCCCTGCAATCCCAACTGGACCTCGAGCCGTCCCTCCCTCCAAGGTTTCTCCATCTCCCGGGGAGCGAGGTAGGACCCAGCACAATGCAACCCCAAACCAGCAGCATCTCCAGGAACAGGCGAGGCGCCACAGGGTAGGCAGGCAACAAGAGGGTTCCTTGCCCCTTGCCCCTTCACCTGATAGCCACAGCTGGGCTGATGGCACCACTCTGCCAGTCGCTCTGGACATCGATAAGAACACTGCTCCCCGTCTCTCTGTCCCCGCTGTCCGGAGGTGAGCGTCATCAGGGAGAGCCGCCCAACTGTTAATTGTTCACGCCTCCGCCAAGGCATCGCAAGATTTTGCCATAAGATCCGGAGACCCCGCGGCCCTGGCAGAAGGGGACAGTCCCCCGCTAAAGCCCTCCTCGGGAAAACCCTGAGGTGCTGCCTTCCCTGCATCTATGGCAGGAGCAGCTCATGAGACGGCTGATGGTGAATCCTCCCAGGGACAAAAGTCCCTTCTCTCCTGCTTACCCTCCTCTATATCAGAGCTGTCCTCCAGCCCTCGACCGCACCCCACTCACAAGAAGCCTGTGCCTAAACAAAACACCACCCCCTGATGGGCCAAGGAGATGATGGTCCCACAGCACCAAACCCAGCGGTGCATGTAGGCACAGATGCATGTAGGCTGACACCCACCCTAATCCTAGATTTCCCCCCAATAAATAATGTTGATTTTAAGTGTTGTGTCTGCTGTGTTTTATTATTTTTGTTTGTTTTTGAGTCACACCTGGCAATGATCAAGGATTACTCCAGGTTCTGCACTCAGGAATTCTCCCGACAGTGCTCAAGATCAAACTGTGCTGGCTAAGTGCAAGGCAAATACTCTACACACTGTACTATTGCTCTGGCCCATTTTTTAAAATTATTTCATTAATTTTGGCTTTTTGGGGTCACATCCAGTGATGCTCCGGATTACTCCTGACACTGTACTCAGGAATTATTCCTATAAGTGTCAATTGACCATATGGGATGCTTGGGTCAGCCACATGCAAAGCAAAGACCCTCTCCACTATACTATTGCTCCAATCTCTGATTGCCAAATAATTTTTAACTTATGTAAATAAGGAAAATAAAGTCCCTTAGAAACTTGTGTAAGCTGCTATGGTGCTTCGTGCTCCTTGTCCTTTTAAGCGATTTAGGTGCGGGCAGAACCATTGAACACTGGCAGTGTCACTGGAGGCCTCGCCTGAGACATAATTCTGTGTATCTGTCTATGTATCTATCTATGTATTGTGTATCTATGCTATGTATCTATGTATGTATCTATGTATGCGTCTATGCATGTATGTATGTATGTATATATCTATCTATTTTGCTTTTTGGGGTCACACCCCGTGATGCTTAGGCGTTACTCCTGGCTCTGCACTCAGGAATTACTCCTGGTGGTGCTTGGGGACGGTATGGGATGCTGAGGATCAAACCTGGGTCAGCCATGTGTAAGGAAAACACCCTACCTGCTGTGCTATTGTCCACCCCCACAATTTTTTTGCTTTTTTGGGTCACACTGGGCAATGTTCAGGAGTTACTCCTGGCTCTGCACTCAGGTATTACTCCTAGAAGTGCTCGGGGACCATATGAGATGCCGGGATCAAACTCTGGTTGGCCACATGCGAGGCAAATGCCCTACTCACTGTACTATCCCTTCAGCCCCAATTGAGGGAACCAATTGTAGTTCTTGAGGTAGCTTCTCACCTCTAAGTTTTTCTTTTTCTGGGAGAAATTATTTTTTCATGACTCATTTGACCATATCCACACAGTAACCAAGCCCAATTGAGGTTTGTGGGGAGTACAAGATGCCGCTCTGTCTCACGTTCATTGATTTACAGAAAGCCTTTGATTCTGTGGAGACTGAAGCAGTCATCGAAGCCCTAGTCAAACAGAGCGTTCAAACCCAATACATCAAGATCCTTCGTGAGCTGTATTATGGATTCACCACCAGGATCTCACCATTCTACAAAGAAGTGATCATTGATTTCAAAAGAGGGTTCAACAGGGTGATACCATTTCACCAAAACTCTTTAGCGCCACCCTCGAGAACATCATGAGACAATTAGAATGGGAAGGAATGGGAGTGAAGATAGATGGTCAGGCAACTACACCACCATCGCTTCACTGATGACATCGTTCTAATAACACCAAACATTAGTCAAGCGGCACAAATGCTGGCTGACTTTGACTGAGAATGTGGAAAGATAGGTCTACAGCTGAATCTGAAGAAAACTATGTTTATGAGAAATGAACTAGTTCCTGAGGCCCCATTCACTCTCAATGGAACAAACATCTTTGAATGCAGCAGTTATGTGTACCTAGGTCGAGAAGTCAACATGATGAACGACCTAAAACCTGAGCTGCGCAGGAGGAAGAGAGCGGCATGGAATGCCTTCAAAGGCATCGAAGACATAGCTAAAAGGACAAAGAACCTCCGGCTCCTAGCACATCTCTTCGACTCCACCATTCTCCCTGCATTAACATATGCCTCAGAGACCTGGGCCCTACGAAAGCAGGATGAGAATGCTATTCGGGTCTCCCAGAGAGGCATCGAAAGAGCTATGCTTGGAATATCACGTCTCACTCAAGTGAGTGAAGGAATCCGGAGTTCTGACCTCCGTCGCTATTCCAGAATCAGGGACGCTGTCTCGTTTGCCAAGGCTTCAAAAATCAGATGGGCTGGACATGTAATGCGATTTGGAGACAACCGCTGGACTAGAGCTGTTACCGACTGGATCCCAAGGGATATCAAAAGATCACGTGGCCCCCCCACCTACAAGATGGTCAGACTTCTTTGTTAAGACCCTGAGGAACGGTTTGAGGCTCTTCATATTCCTCAATCAACCAGATGCCATTGGGCTACATTGGCACGTGATAGGGTCCAATGGAAATGTTACTGGTGCCCGCTCAAGCAAATCGATGAATAACTTGGGATTCAAGTGATCAAGTGATCAAGTGACTCATTGATAAATGGTTAATACCCAAGATATATGAAATACTGGTAGAACTCTAGAAAAAATACACAACCTTATCAAAAAATGGGGAGGAGAGATGAAAGAAATTTCTTCAAAGAAGAAATACAAATGTCCAAAGACATATGAAAAAAAGTTTTGCATTACTAATCATCAGAGAAATGCAAATCAAAAACAATGAGATACCCTCTCATACCACAGAGATGGGTACATGTCATTCCCGCCCCCCCCCCACACACCCCCCATCACTGCTGGTGGGAATGTCGACTGGGCAAGCCTTTTATGGAAGGCCATATGGGCATTCCTCAAAGTCTTAGGATTTGAGCCTCCATGCAATCTAGCAATTTGGCTTTTTTGGAATATACCCTCAGGGCCCAAGAACAATGCAGAAAAGATACTCTTGTTTATTGCAGCACTGTTCACAATGTCAAATTCAGAAACAAACCCAAGTGCTGAGAACAGATGACTTAATAAGGAAGCTGTGGTACATCTACACAATGGAATACTACTCGGCTGTAAGAAATCATGAAGTCAGGAAGCTGCCCATCACACTAGCCACCATTTTCGCTGTCCGGATGCTGGGAAACTGCCTCAAGACCAGATTAACAGAGCAAAACCAGTTCGAGCCCAGGTAGGCGGCTCCCAGAAGCGGGAATCACTGGGAATTCGTCAGATGGAGTCAGGGTTCGGCCATTCCCCTCCATTTTGTCGAGCCTGGTGGCCCCGCCCAGGAGCTGCCCTCGGGCCGCCAGTCATAGCATGAAGAGACTCACAAGTGGCTCGGGAGGCTGGAACTCGCTCGCCTCGGGCCCAGCTGAATATGGGACCCCCCAGGAGGGCGGAAGGGTTTTGGGAGTGGGCCCGTCACCTCTGGGGGGGGCCCGGAAGCAGCCGGATGAGACTCGCCCATCACACTAGCCACCATTTTCGCTGTCCGGACGCTGGGAAACTGCCTCACGACCAGATTAACAGAGCAAAACCAGTTCGAGCCCAGGTCACGCAGCCGCTTGCAGCCGCGCGGTCCATTAAAATAGTGGAAATAGTGATGTCTTTTAATGCACCGCATTCCACGATGTGCAGGAAAGTTTGGCGGGAGGGAGAGATAAAGAGGAGAGAAATGACATGCAGAATCCGCCAAGTAGTTGAGGTGTGGGAGGGGGAGGGAGGTGGGGACATTGGTGATGGGAGATGGGTTTGGGTGGAGGGATGGGTGTTGGAACACTGTGGAACCAAAACTCTACATGAGCATCTTTCAATTTTATGTCTAAAATGGTGTAATAATATTTGGGGGGGAAATAATGAAATAAAATAAATTAAAAAAAAACTCTGTAGGGGAATATTAAATGCCCAAAGGCAATAGAAACAAAGAGCAGGAGAACTGGTCTCAGTAGTAGGAAGCTTGAGAATGTGGTGAGAGGGAGTGGGGATAAATCAGGGAAGGGAGACTGGGGACCCTGTTGGGGGGAAATGGACTCTAGTTAAGGAATAGATATTGGAACTGTTGGGGAGGTGCTGGGGTCCCCAACAATATCAGCAAATGAGTTCTCTTCTACCTCCGAGGCCAGCAGGAATGGATGAAAACTCATGAATCCAGCACAGTTCCACAAGTCTTTTAATAATTATCAATAATAGAAGAAGCTCTGCAACTACAATCCAAGATAATGGGATTCCTCAGACCTCTAGCTCTTGGTCAGAACTCTGACCAGGCACTCGGACCAAGTCTCCCACAAAGTGGATGGATGTACCTCAAGTCAGTCCCTTTTCATTTCCAAAAGTAATAATCTTATCTTCAGGTTAGTGTCAACAAAGATCAATGAATTAGTTTCTAGGTGTAGATGTAGGGTGGTGTCACACTTGTTTCAGGTCTAAGGAAATGGTTTTGCCAGAGAATAGCATTAGTCCCTAGCATTAGTCCCTCATGCAACGTGGGTCTCCTTCGTTTTAACACTGGACCAGACTTCGACCTCCAGGACTGAATTCGAAACTCAGCCCCAGTCTCATCAACCATACCTCGTGACTTGGCAAATCTACAATACAGTGACCGGATGACATTTCCAACCTGACCAGCACAACCTGGCTCCCCACCCTCATCCTGGACATGTGTGAACCCCAGGCAAATTGTGATACCTTTATCGGACTCAATGCTTAAAAAGACTGGGGAATCTAGCGATTTTATTTTTAAACTATGAGGATGTGGTACCATGGGGATGGTGTATAGGTTAAAGTAAAAAACAGGTGGAGGAGGGCTTTAGGTGAAGGATTTTGTTAATCATATTGTTTTCATGTTGATCATATTGTTTTCATGGTAATCATACGGGAGCTGCAAGAAGAGTAAGGTAGAGGGAATCTGCCAGCTCTGATGGGACTGCTTGTTATCTTAATGCTCTTTGGGCCCTGCATTTTCAATCAATTTAAATAAAGCTTATATTAAATTTTATGCTTAGTCAGGCCATGGGTGCTCTCTCCAAAACCCAGCCCAAGAATAGTACATGGGTATTCAGGAGGACACTATGTAGGGCAGCTGCTGGGCTAGTGGGTAAGTCCTTCTCAGGGAGAGGCAATGTAAGACAGGCTTAGCCCCTATGCCCTTGTGTAAAGTTGTATGGTTAGCCACCTACAGCTGCCTCCATTTTTTAATAAAAACAAAAGGGGGATATGTTGGGTTCTGAGCTGCTAGCCTTAGGGTTCAGCACTTTCCCAGCACAAGGCCCTAAGGGCAGGACCCAGAAATGGCCCTGCCCATATGGTTACACCCAAAACATCTGTGCTTATCTGAACTAAGGTGAGGCAGAATGTGCCTAGCCTTCTGACCTCTGATCACAGGAATATGTAACTCAATGATTGTGACCTTGCAAATGTTACCTCACAAATGCTAAATCTGTGATTGTTTTCTGTTGCAATGGCCCAGGAGCTTGCAAATGCCATGCGATTTGTGCTTGTATTCCCTCCACCCAAATATTGTATAAAAGGCTTAAACTGTGCTCAGTAAAATGAGTACTGCTATCCAGAAATAAAAAAAAAACACTGGAGAGAGAGAGAGAGAGAGAGAGAGAGAGAGAGAGAGAGAAAGGGATGGTATAAGGAAATATATCTCAATAGATGTGTTGTTGCAGGACACCTAAAAGCCTAGGCCTCTGCATCTGCCCTGGATTGCCTCCTGCCGGTCACTTCATAGATAGGGGGATAGTCTGAATGTGGCAGTCTTATCTGACCATGTATTCTGTTACTGGCTGGTATAAATATTCTCTCATGCTACCACAAGCATCGTGGGACTAGCTAGATCTTACCAGCATATCTGCCTGGCCACGTTGGATCTCTAAGTAATTAGACCAGAGAGAAATGCTGTTTGCCTCCAAGCAAGCAAGCATGGCTCCCTAATAACTCAAAGGCAACTAAAATACAAAACTACCGTGAAGTAGACGAGATTCTTGTGAAGGCTTGGGGAAATATTTAACTGGCATTAGTATTAGTCTTTGGTACAGAGACATGCCATCTCAGAAACCCCCTTCTCTAGCCTATAAAGGCAATTCCAGGCAGATCTTGGCTTAAGTTATTAGGTGAGGTGCGGGGAGAAATTACCTGAGGGCATTTGATCCTTCCTGCCAGGGAAGTTATATATGGCTTGTAGCTTCTCCCAGCTCTGTTAGGAGGCCTTGAATTAGCTCTGGGTCCTTATAAACAACCAGATAGCTCTGGGTCCTTATAAACAACCAGATGGTCTCCTGAAGTTGCTACATTCTATGGAGCTGTTTTCCTGTTTTCATCTCTAGATAGCCCAGCCCAGAATGGGCTCGGCTGGGGTGTTTGGGCAGATATCTAGCTATAAAATAAGCTGCAAGAAGAAAGAAGCTCTCTCTTTTTTCCCCCTTTTTGCCATTTCGGCTTCCCTTGGTGTTTTGCTTCTCTGTCCTCTCCATTCTCTGTTGGGCCTCAACACGTGGTGGCAGCCATTTTGGCCTACACCTGGCTGGGGCCTAGCTAGGAACCCAGAGTCTGGAGGTTTTCCCTGCTCTTGGATTGTATATTGGATCCTGTGATAGTAAAGCCCTTTTAAAACTACATTGGATTCCTGAGTCTTCATCCATTCCCCGCTGGCTTCGGAGGTAGAAGGGAACTTCGCTTCCTGACACTGTCAGGGACTCCGGCGGTGCTCCCTGACATCTGGCGTCCCTGGGTGGGCACCCCTGCAGATGTGTATTCATGGGGAGAAACATCATAATTTTTTTTTTTTTTTTTTTTGCTTTTTGGGTCACACCCGGCAATGCTCAGGGGTTCCTCCTGGCTCTGCACTCAGGAATTACTCCTGGCGGTGCTCGGCGGACCATATGGGATGCCGGGATTGAACCCAGGCCGACACAGGACCAGCCGCGTGCAAGGCAAATGCCCTACCTGCTGGGCTATCGCTCCGTCCCCAAACATCATAATTTCTTGGGCGTTATACAATCTAGTTGATACCCAGAGAGTCTGTATTTATAATATACACCAGGGTGATTCTGGAAAACCAGCAAGACAATTCTACTGTTCAAGAAAGGAGACATCCACGACATTGGCAACTATCGCCCCATCTGCCTATTGTTCGTCATCTACAAGCTGTTCACTTGAGTCATCCTGAACAGGATTGGCAGAACATTAGATGAAGGACAGCCATGTGAGCACGCTGGCTTCCAAAAAAGGATTCAGCACAATTGACCATATCCACACAGTAACCAAGCTCATGGAGGTTTGGAGGGTGTTCAAGATGCCGCTCTGTCTCACGTTCATTGATTTAAAGAAAGCCTTTGATTCTGTGGAGACCAAAGTGGTCCTCGAAGCCCTAGCCAAACAGGGCGTTCAAACCCAATACATAAAGATCATTCATGAGCTGTATTACGAATTCACCATCAGGATCTCACCATTCCACTAGGGAGTAATCATTGATGTCAAAAGAGGGGTTCAGCAGGGTGATACCATTTCACCAAAACTCTTCAGCACCAGTCTCGAGAACATCATGTGACAATAAGAATGGGAAGGAATGGGAGTGAAGATAGACGGTCGCAACTACACCACCTCAGCTTCGCCAATGACATCGTCCCTAATAACACCTAACATTAGCCAAGCGACACAAATGCTGGCTGACTTCGACCGAGAATGTGGAAAGATAGGTCTACAGCTGAATCTCAACAAAACTATGTTCATGAGAAATAAACTAGTTCCAGAGGCCCCATTCACTCTCAACGGAACAAACATCTCTGAATGCAGCAGTCATGTGTACCTAGGTTGAGAAGTCAACATGATAACGACCTAAAACCTGAGCTGCGCAGGAGGAAGAGAGAGGCATGGAACACCTTCAGAAACATCAAAGATATAGCTAAAAGGACAAAGAACCTCTGGCTCCTGGCACATCTCTTCAACTTCACCATTCTCCCTGCATTAACATACGCCTCAGAGAACTGCCCCGTATGAAAGCAGGATGAGAATGCTATTTGGGTTTACCAAAGAGGAATTGGAAGAGCTATGCGAGGAATATCTCTCACTCAAGTGAGAGAATGAATCTGGAGTTTCGACTTGTGTCAAAGATCCAGA
This sequence comes from Cryptotis parvus, assembly GCA_021461705.1. Lineage (NCBI taxonomy): Eukaryota > Metazoa > Chordata > Mammalia > Eulipotyphla > Soricidae > Cryptotis > Cryptotis parvus. The sequence goes on along the minus strand of JAJIBD010007261.1, from coordinate 87,305 downwards.
GTCAGGGATGTTGTCTCGTTTTCCAAGGCATCGAAAATCAGATAGGCTGGGCATGTAATGCGATTTGGAGATGACCATGAACTAGAACCGTACCCTACAGGATCCCACGGATGTCAATAGATCACGTGACTGCCCACCTACAAGATGGTCAGAATTCTTCATCAAGACTTTGAACGAACTGGGTTTTTTTTTTTGCTTATTTTAAGGGGGTGGGTCACACCAGGCAATGCTCAGGGGTTTCTCCTGGCTCTGCACTCAGGAATCACTCCCGGCGGTGTTCGGGGAACCATATGGGGTGCCGAGGATCGAACCCGGGCCGCCATGGGCTGGCCGTGTGCAAGGCAAATGCCCTACCCGCTGGGCTATCGCTCCGGTCCCTGAAGGAAACGGTTTGAGGCTCTTCATATCCCTGAAGCAAGCAGATGCCATTGGGCTACACTGGCACGTGATAGGGTCAAATGGAAACGTTACTGGCACCCCCTCAAGCAAATCGACCAATAAAGGGATGTCAAGTGATCAAGTGTTCAAATGATTCTGAGTGTCTTGTCCTCTGTATACTGAAAGGGTGATGCTAGCCTGCTTGAGGGCAAACTAGTATGATCCTTCCTTTAATCTTAAAATGGTAGTTTCAAAGTAGCCAGGGTGGGGGTCTCCTGGTAAGTTCTAACCATCCCACGCTGGGACCAGTGGGTCTTAAGAGGGATTGTGCCCAATCTAGATAACATTGAAATCATAGTAGAGAATATAATAATATTTCAGAAGTTATTAATTCAGAGTAAAAATGGCTCCTGTATCTGCCACACCCTCTTTAGTGTTTACACAGAAGAGAGATCTCATTAGCATGAACCCTGGCTTGTATCACTTGTAATCCTTGTCTTCCCCTTGTTCATCAATTTGCTTGAGCGGTCACCAGTAACATCTCCATACTTCCTGTCACATGCTAGTGTAGCCCCAGGTCAACTGCACACTCCAGTAACATAAAGAGCCTCAAACCATTCGTTCAGGTCATGCAAAAGAGGTCTATAATTATTACTGTTTTTTGGCATATCAAATATGAACCGGATAGCTTGCCAGACTGTGCCGTCTTGCCAGACTCTACTCTCAGTAGCAGGCTCTCATCTAGTGCATTTACTGATGAACCGCAATGGGGAGAGATAAGCTTTTTTTCTTGGGTGGAGCTCTGACAAGCTGTGGGGTCTGGATGTTGAAAATGGCCCTCATGGTGTGGGGGTTCCTCTGGCTTCTTGCGAGGCTCTATTGGGATGGCAGGCCATGACTAGAACTCACCTTCCCTCCTGGACGCATTTAAATAAAATAAAAATGGAAAGACACAAGGACATTCACTAATAAGGGCTCTTAAAAGACAAATTAAGAAAAATAAAGTAAAAATTAGTGAATTAGAAGGATAGTAGCAAAATTATGAGGGTTTTAAAACCTGAGTTATCAAAAAAATTGGTGAACTCTGAGGATGCGTTGAAAAATTATCCAAAATAATGTATTTTTTTAAATATTTCCTCATTTTTGAAAAGGAGAAGCAACAGGTATCCTTCAAGGCAGTGTGAGACTTACAGTTTTCTTTCTATATTACATTTGTGAACACTGATATATGACTTGGTCATTTTAACTGATTCAGCACCAGTGGTTAAAAATGGACCGAAACCAAAAGATAAAATGGACTCTTTCCTACTCCCACACTGAAGCACTGAAGAACTTTGGGTTGTTTTTGCACCACGCCTTGTGGCACTCAACACCTGCTCCTCACTCTCTCCTGGGAATGACTCATAATGGAGCTCAGAGACCATATGGGGCACCAGGGCTCAGACCTGAGTTGGCCATGTGCGAGGCAAGTGCCCTTTCAATGGGACTAGCTCTCCGGTCTCGTGGAGAGAACTTTCAGAAAATACCTGGGTTCATGTTCACCAGATTGGATGATGTGAAGCCATGTATATGCCTGATTGTCAAATCTACCCAAATTACAGCGGGGTTTTTCATAAGGAATGAGTTGGTGAGAACCAAGCCAAGGCTTCAGAGGGTCCAGAGGGCCCAGGAAAGAGCTGGGTTCTGTACATAATAAGCAGTGGCCTTCACGGGATATTGCCCATGATAGGAGGATGGGGAGCTGGGAAACAAGATGGCAGCTAGATCGGAGGGACTTAGAGAAAGAACCCCTGAGAGTGGAGAATCAGTTGGTGTCAGGGTGGGGGAGGGTGTGTGCACCCGGCCCTGCAGAACCCTGTGGGGTTCTCCCATCCTTTGTGATGCAGGCAGAGCTATATAAGGCAGAGGCACACGCTCACAGGTCAGTTGCCTCTGGCAGCTTATGGCCATGATGATGGACCTTGGTATATATACTCTGATCTTTTTCTGAGCACACAAGTTGACATTTACTGGAACTTAGGTTCAAACCTCCTAAGCAGTGATCCCACACCCTTTTTCTTGTATGTGCTGGGACTGAACTTCTTTTGTGTGGTTTACCTGATATTAAGATATTATTGGACTTGCCACAAGAAGAAAATCAAACAAAAGGTAGGAGTCAGATTCAGTGTCTGCGCCGAGTTTGGGGGTGGTGGTGGTGATGTCTAGTTTTCTTTGCACGACAAATTGTTTGCTTGGTTCATAGAAACACTGTCGTTGGCTTGTCTGAGGACAAGGACCTGATTCTCATAGGCACACACCGTGGGGCAGGGACGAGGGTAAGACAGGGCTCTTGTGACCTCCAGACTATCTGGATACAGAGGCAGTTTCCCAACTTGGAAACCCCAACTCCTACTATGACTCAGAAGCTGCTTCCCTTAATGGACACTCTAATATTCCAGAGAATAGAAATCTCCCAGCGAGACCACCATGGTTGGGAGGGTGACATCAATCCTTTCCCCATTTTAGCTGTCAGGAGAGCAGAGGAGGCATTGAGGCCCTGGTCCTGACAACCCAGAACTTGGGTTGTGGCCTGACAGAGAATATAGCGAAGGCGCTTGCCTTGCACTTGGCCAACCCACACTCAGTCACCCGTGTCCCATATTGCCCTATGAGCACTGCCAGGAGTAATTCTTGAACACGGAAACAGGAGTAAGTCCTGAGCATCACTGCTGTAGCCCCACTCCACCTACACAAAAGGAAAACCAACCCAGAATTTGGGTCCTGCCTAAAAACACCCCTGCCAGGCTTTCTCCTGCTGTCAACATCAAAATCCTTGTGCGGCTCACAGAGAAAAACAGAAAATAGAAAACATTTGATCACATCTAAGAGACACTCTCACCTCTCTGTTCAGAGCAGGAGTTCTGTTGGATTTGGGTCTTGAGTGCCTGAGTGTCTGAGAGGGGAGTGAAGAGCTGGGTCTGAAACGCTCATTGATTTCTTTTTTTCTTCTCCGTGGCAGGCCAAGGCCAGGAGGAGAAGGGGTGCAAGACTGAGGGGTGAGTTTCTGCCTTTTCTACCTGTGCCCACCCAGGGGACCTTTCCTCTCCTTTCCATGGTCTCTTAGGGTGGCCACTGCTTCCATAGGAAAGCAAGACACTCTGGGGTATGAGCGATAGCCCAGTGGGTAGGCGTTTGCCTAGCAAGCGGCGGGCTATTGGCGGCCCGGGATCGATTCCTGGCATCCCATATGGTCCCCCTAGCACCGCCAGGAGTAATTCCTGAGTGCAGAGCCAGGAGTAACCCCCTGCGCAATGCCGGGTGTGACCCAAAAGGCAAAAAAAAAAAAAAAAAAAAAAGCACGAACAGTCAGATGAGGTTCTAGGGAAGGTGAGTCACAAGCTGAGACACTGTCAGCTCTGCCCTGCTCTGTACACTAGTGATGCATAAAGGGACGAGGCGATGAGTGGCCCCTACTAGGTGGCCACAGGAGACAGTGAGGATACAGGACTCATGGCTCTGAGTCTGTCAGTGTACATGGAGTCAACAGAGATTACGTGGAGTTGGACACAACTTCGCCAGAGAAGGTGGCTCTGAAAGGACTTTGGAGGAAGCAACGGTTCCCATGCATCTGTGGTCCTTTACTCCTGCTTCAGTGTTTGACTCTCTCACAGAGGAGCAACCCCAGGTATCCCACATGGGGCTCTGTGCCAGAGCCTTCTTTGACCGTCATTAACAGGTGCCACTCTCCCGGATACCTAGGTTTGAAGCAGTTTTATACCTGGGAGGCTGTGGCAGAGTTACAGAGAATAAAGCATTTGGGAGTTGAATGGGAGAAGAAGATGAGGCACATTAATCAACACAGGTGACTGTCTCTGCTCCTCTCTCCAACCCAGTCTAAGGAGGGCGGCTGGTGTAGTCGTGTAGGGAGCCACAGAAGAGATGGGAAGGCAGCCTCCGGCTGAGGGGTGGCGCGCACTGGGAAGTCATGGGCGTGAGACAGGGCGGAGGGGACTCTTTCAGCATCCCACCACCCAGGTAGCCTGGCCCTGCCTCCCTGCTCTGTTCCTCTATAACTATTTCCTGTCTCCTGCAGCCCCTTGGAGCAATACAAGAACGATCCCCTCTTTGGGCATTTGCTGTGCATCAGCCCGTCCTGCAGGGTCTGCAGGAAGAGGAGCATTGGAAACCCTCAGGGGTGCCCGTGGCTACCCACCAGGCTTCTCCCCGTGGATCTTCTCGGCCTACCACGTTCCCAGTGGCCCCTTCTTCACATCCTCTGGGCCCGGCGGACTCTGCAGTGCCTCCCGGGAATCCAGGGCCTGTTCGGTGCTTGACTTCCCCCTCAGCCGGTTCCACTGTCCCAGCACGCCATGTCACCCCTTTAGGGGCCTTGTTTTCCCCTTCCACACTCCATCGCTCTCACCCACCACGCTGTCCTGGGAAAACTTTCAGCAGTTTCCTGTGTTACCTGCGCTTGTGGGCTACCCACATTGGTTTTTGTTGTCCCAAGCAAACTACCCTAAGAGTGTGGAGGAGAAAAGGTACACTGGATTCCGCCCCTGCAATCCCAACTGGACCTCGAGCCGTCCCTCCCTCAGAGGTTTCTCCATCCTCCGGGAAGCGATGTAGCGCCCAGCACAATGCAACACCAAACCAGCAGGATCTCCAGGAACAGGCGAGGTGCCAGAGGGTAGGCAGGGAACAAGAGGGTTCCTTGCCCCTTGCCCCTTCACCTGATAGCCACAGCTGGGCTGAAGGCACCACTCTGCCTGTCGCTCTGGACATCGATAAGAACACTGCTCCCAGTCTCTCTGTCCCCGCTGTCTGAAGGTGAGCGTCATCAGGAGAGCCGCCCAACTGTTAATTGTTCACGCCTCCGCCAAGGCATCGCAAGATTTTGCCATAAGATCCGGAGACCCCGCAGCCCTGGCAGAAGGGGACAGTCCCCCGCTAAAGCCCTCCTTGGGAAAACCCTGAGGTGCTGCCTTCCCTGCATCTATGGCAGGAGCAGCTCATGAGACAGCTGATGGTGAATCCTCCCAGGGACAAAAGTCCCTTGTCTCCTGTGTACTCTCCTCTATAACAGAGCCCCCGTCCAGCCCCGACCGCACCCCACTCACAAGAAGCCTGTGCCTAAACAAAGCTCCACCCCCTGATGGGCCATGGAGATAATGGTCTCACAGCACCAAACCCAGCAGTGCATGTAGGCACAGATAACAGGCTGACACCCACCCTAATCCTTGATTTCCCCCCTCCCCAATAAATAACGTTGATTTTAACAAATGTTGTGTCTGCTGTGTTTTATTATTTTTGTTTCTTTTTTTGAGTTACACTGGCAATGATCATCCTGACAGTGCTCAAGATCAAACTGTGTTGGCTATTTGCAAGACAAATACCCGACCCACTCTACTATTGCTTCGGCCCGTTTTTAAAAATTAATTCAGTTTTTTTGCTTTTTTGGGGTCACATCCAGCTATGCTCAGGTTTACTCCTGACACTGCACTCAGGAATTATTCCTATAAGTGTCAGGTGACCATATGGGATGTTCGAGTCAGCCACATGCAAAACAGAGACCCTATGCACTATACTATTGCTCCAATCCCCTGATTGCCAAACAATTTTTAACTTATGTAAATAAGGGAAATAAAGTCCCTTAATAAAATATAATAAAATGCTTATCTTCATTTCCATAAGTAATTTCTCAACTCTGGAATCTAAAGGATATTACATTAAATTTTATTTTATGAATAAAACTTGAAAAGAATCCTTTTCTAGTATATTCTGGAGTTTACGTAGAACAGTTAAGACATATAAATTTACCCCTAGATTTAATATAAATGCTCTAGTTTTCGGAGTTGTTCCCGACGATTTGTAACAGGCATCAATATTCCAACTCCATTCCACCACCACTGTCACCTTCCCTCTACCATTGTCTCCAATTTTCCAACCACCCTCAAGCCTGATTCCGTAGAAGGCCCAAAATAATTTATTTTATATTGCTTGTGATCAATAAATTGCTAACAGAATGATCAAAAATATTTCCTTAGAAGAAAATTAGTGTAATCTCACAATTATGTCCTTTTATAAGGGATTACTGAAATGTTACAGGTTACGCCTCTGAGTTACTGTTTGGTTGGCCGAGATTGGTCTATTTTTCTTTTATGCTTTCTTTTTTTCAGGTCACACCTGGCAATGCTCAGGGGTTATTCCTGGCTCTGCACTCAGGAATTACTCCTGGCGGTGCTTGGGGGGGCCATATGGGAGCTGGGGATAGAACCCGGGTTTGCCACATGCCAGGCAAATGCCCTACCCGATGAACTATCGCTTTGGCCCCGAGATTGGCCATTTCTATGTCATATCCTGTCCAACCTGATGTGCTGATGAATTATCAGTGTTGCAGAGTTGGAGATGTCTTTGCGGTCACAAAGGTGGCCGCATGCTCTAGAAAGTCCAGAATTTTTAGCTGATTGGTATAGCTGGAGTTTAGTGTTTAACTGGGTGGCAGCTTTGGGGACATGACTGCCTGGGTTCCAGAATCACAGGGAGGTGAGGAAGGCGACCCTGAGGAAGCCTGGAGAGTTCAGTCAGGAACATGGCACAGCTGAGTTCCAGGAAGGCTCATTTCTGGGTGAGGTTCGGGCCCAAGAAAATGGAGTGAAGTCAGAGGCATGCCAGTGCCTTCGCAGTGTGGGATTGCGCTCACACTTTATTTGGCAAACTCCTGACACCAAGGTCAGGACTTTATTTCAAGGGTTTTCATTTATATTTGTGGGGACGGCTGGGCCATACCTGGCAGTGCTCAGGAACTGTTCCTAAATCTGTGCTCAGGGATCACTCCTGGCAGGGATGAGGGGACCATATGCATTACAGATCAAAATGAGTTTGGTTACACACAAGGCAAATACCTTATCCCTGTACAATCTCTCCAGTCTCCAAAATGTTTCTAAAAACTTACCAAAGCCATATTGATAAGTGTTTAATTAAATGTCCATAAATATACTATTTTGGGGGACTTTTTGGGTCACACCCAGAGATGCTCAGGGATTACTCCTGGCTCTGCACTCAGGAGTGACTCCTGGCAGTGCTTGGGGCACCATATGTGATGCCTGGGATCAAACCCAGGTCGGCTGTTTGCAAGGCAAATGCCCTCTCCCCTGGACTATCACTCCGGTCTCCAAAATATACTATTATACTCATTTTCTTCATTGTTAAAACCTGATATTCATAACATTTCAGGACAATGGAAAACAAGTGGCTTAGATTTTCTCACTTTGCAAGAATTTCCCATAAAAGAAGACAAAAAATGGATCCCATGGAAACCACAGTTGAGGGAGTCATGAATCCAAATGGTTTCAGAAAAGCAATCATCCAGAATCAAACTTAATTTTCTGCACTATGAAAGCAGTTTTTTTGTGGGAGTCAGAAACTGATGGAGCTCAGGGCTTACTCCTGGATCAGTGCTCAGAGATCACTCCTGGCAGGGCTGGGGACCGTATGGGATTCTAGTTTCTGGTTTCAAATAAAGTCAGCTAGCTGTATGCAGGGCAAATGCCCTACTTGCTTTAGCATCCTTTGACTCTTCTGAGAGGATTTCCATTGTTTGTTTATGGACCACACCAGGTGGGACTTGAGAGTCACTCCCAATGGTACTCAGGGCACCATGATATGCTGGGGATCAGATTTGGGCCTGTAGCATCATAGTACACTAGACTTTTGGGCTATCTTTAGTGTGAGGGAATGTCTTTCAGCTTTTCTGTATTGTGCGCATCACTCAGCGGTGAAGCCATGTTCTGGACAGTGCACCATTAGGTGTTTGTCGTGCATCATTCAACGGTGTGGCCGTGCTCTGGGACATGCACCATTAGGCATTTGTTGCACACAGTGGGGCTGAGTTTTGGGACGTGCACTGTTAGGTGTTTTGTTCCTGTGCTGGCACCATAGTTTCCTTTGTAAATCTAGAGCATTGCCCTCCTCACACCTTTGTTCCGTAGAGGAACCAGTGTTATGCACATGGTGAGTTGCTGACCGACATTTTATCATTATCATACATGACAAATATGGGTGTGTGTGTGTGTGTGTGTGTGTGTGTGTGGTTTTTGGCCCATACCCAGGAGTACTTGGAGGACCTTGAGGTGCTGGGAATGAACCCTGGGCCCCTGCTGGAACACTCAGATTGCTGGGCTCTCCTGCCCATCCTGAAGCACGTTTAGGCAGAGGACACAGAGCAAGCAGGATGGAGATGACAAGTATCTTCCCATATGTCTCTTCCTATCCTTAGAACCGGGGCTCCCTGCAGTGATTCTCAGGGGTCCACTGGACTGTGGATTGTGGAACAGAGACTCGGATCCTTAGCTTCCTCCACAGTGCTCTGTGCTTGAAAATGACTCTGACTCACTATATGACCACTCCTCTCTAGAGCAGTGACAAACTTTCAGTATAGGACTTCGCTGCCCAGACTTCTCTGTTGGGTGACCATGGAGCTCCAGTTTTGAATAGACATAAAAAGTGTCTGGGGCTTCTAAAAAGTCTCTTTAAAAGATAGAGACCCTGAAATTGTCTTCCAGCTGCTGCCTGGGATGCAGCAGTAATGGCTGGAGTTCTGGCAGCCATTTCATTCTTTATTATATTTTGGGGGTGGAGGCAGTTACACTTGCGCCCATGCAGTGCCTAGAGTCTAATCTAGGGCCCCACATGCAAATTTCGTGCTTAACCCCTTTGTACTATGCCCCTGGCAGCCACTTAACATGGAGAAAATGAGATGTTACTTGGGGGCCGGAGCGATAGCACAACGGGTAAGGCGTTTGCCTTAAACGCGCCCGACCGGGTTCGATCCCCAGCATCCCATGTGGTCCCCCGAGAACCGCCAGGAGTAATTCCTGAGTGCAGTGCCAGGAGTAGACCCTGAGCATCGCCGGTTGTGACCCAAACAAGCAAAAAAAAAAAAAAGAAAATGAGATGTCACTTAAGCATATAAAGATTACATGCACACACATGCACACAGACATACACAGACACACATGCACATACAGATACACACAGGCATACACACAAGCCAGTGGTGCAGTGGGGCCTGAGCCACCTCCAGCAATGCTCACCTCAGCAGCATGGACCTGAGGGTTTATTGCTCAGGCCCAGTGGTGCCCAGGGCCCACCAGTACTCAGTCAGCAGTTCTCAGTGGTCACACAATGCCAGGGACCAGAGTCGGGGTCGTGCACATGCTACGAACATGCTTTCCCACTTGAACCATCTCTGGCCCGACACCATCTTTAAGGTCAGTGAGCTGGAACTCATCAGGAGTCCCTAGGCTCTGTCCCATACATGGGAGATGAAGGATGTTTTCTCTATGATGTTGGAGGACAGATTTAGCTAATCTGGGAGCTTTGTTGTTTTGCCCACACCCAGCTTAATCTTATTTAAGTCAAGGTTCATTCTAATGAGACCTCTCTTCTATGTAAACACTGCTAGAGGGTGTGGCAGTTACAGAAGTAACTTGATTGAATAACTTCTGACTTATACATCTACTAAGACTTCTATATTTTCAAGATTGGGCACAGCTCCTCTTTATACCCACTGCACCCAACGTGGGACAGTTAGAATTTCCCAGGAGACTACCACCCTGGCTACGTTGAGACTATAGGAAGACTATAGGAAGGATCATACTAGTTTGCTCTAAGCAGGCAAGAGTGACCCTTTCAGTACACGAGAACAAGATACTCAGAATCACCCTGGTGCAGATAATAATAAGAAGGACCTTGTGGGTACCATCTAGATTACATGAAGCTCATGAAGTTAAGATGTATTACTTTATATCAGCCCTCTCTCTCTCCAGTGTTTTACATAAGAGATAATCTCCTTAGTCCTTGTCATAACCTTTGTTTATACCTGCAATAAGGTGTGGCACTACACTCTGTTTAGGGTTCTTTGTTGACATGACAACCTCCCCATTGGACTACTTTGGTGTATATAAGGGGGCTGACTTGAGGCCCCTTCACCTTTTGCCGTTTGGTTCCTCAGCCTTCAGCTTTTGGCTCCTGCTTTTGGCTTTTGGCTTTTGGCCTTTTGCTCTTTGGCCTTTTGCTCCTTCTTCTGGGTAGGACTCAGCTCGGTTGAGATCCTCTCTCTTTGGTGGGAGACTTAGGCTCTTTTGTATGGTCTAAGTTCGGACCAGAGCTAAAGCTTGTTCATTATATTGGAGTGCTGTGGAAGAGCTTTTGTACCATTAAAAGCCATTTTTGGAGCTGCACCGGACTTGTGAGTTTTCATCTGTTCTCCCGGCGTCCTCGGAGGTAGAAGACAACCTCTGTTCTGACACTGTCGGGGACCCGCCGCCCGACACTATGAGATTTTGTTCTCTGCTATGTGTAACTCTCCCGGTGATGCACATCCCTGTCACCTTCTCAGGCAGAAAGACTGAATCTGCTAGAATCTCCATTTGGTTCTTCTGAGCTCGGGCCTGTGCCCTCATCCTCGTCTTTCTCGTGGATTCATACCTGGCCCCTCGTTATCCTTCCAGGCTCCAGACCCTGCTCTCAGCCTTCTATTGAGCATCAGAACAGCGGGTAGGGTGCTTACCCTGTATGCAGCCAATCCAGTTCGATCCTGGGATCCCATGTGATTCCCCCACCAAAAACAAACAAGGAAAACACAAGTAAAGAAAAAGAGTGGACTGAGTGGGTCCTGAGTGTTGTTCAGTGATTAGAGCACCTGCCTCAAATGTGTGAAAACTAAGATTCAACCTCCAAAACCGTGGAACAGAGCAAATGAGGAGCGGACTAATGGACCAGTCAGAGAGCTAGCCACTCACACTGCCTGCAGCCCAACTCTGGGTTACACCTTCCACCCACACCTCTGCCTGCACCCGAACTCTGGGTTACACCATTCACTCACACCTCTGCCTGCTGCCCATCTCTGGGTTACACCGTCTACTCACACTGCCTGTAGCCCAACTCTGGGTTACAGTGTTCACTCACACCTCTGCCTGCTGCCCAACTCTGGGTTACACCGTTCATTTACACCTTTGCCTGTTGCCCAGCTTTGGTTTACACTGTCCACTCACACCTCTGCCTGTTGACCCACAGACATGGGGCAGAGCTGCTACTGGCTCTCCCTGTGCCCAGCTGCTCATGAGGAGCCCGGGAGGGATGGCGGGTTCTAGCCCTGGCCTGCCAGCCCTGCAGAGCCTCGCAACAAGCCAGACAACCCCCCCACCCCACACTCTATGACGGCCTCCATTTTCCATACCCGGACTTCTCCCCTCGTCAGGACTCCACCCAGCAGAACAGCCTATCACAGCCCTACTCATTGAGATCCACCCTGCAGCAGTCTTTTTTTAAATTTGGCCCAGGTATGCTGATCCAGAGACTCACAGACAAGGGGCAGAGCTGCTACTGGCTCTCCTTGTGCCCAGCCGCTCATGAGGTGCCTGGGAGGGATGGCGGGTTCTAGCTCTGGCCCGCCACCCCCGCAGAGCCTTCCAACAAGCCAGACGACCCCCCACTCCATGAGGGCTTCCATTTTCCACATCTGGACTTCTCTCTCGTCAGAACTCCACCCAGCAGACCAGCCTATCACAGCCTGGCTCGTGCAACTGCTTGGGGCCGTGCGGTTCATCAATAAATGCTGGATTTACAAAAGGGTAAAAGCAACAAGTGCTGGCGTGGATGCGGGAAAGGGGACTCTCATACACTGTTGGTGGGAATGTCGACTTGTACCACCTTTCTGGAAAACAATATGGACATTCCTCCAAAGACTAGAAATTGAGCTCCCCTTTGACCCAGCCATACCACTCCTGGGAATATACCCTGGGAAGCCAAAAACAGACAGCGGAAACACAATCCGCACTTTTATTTTCATAGCAGCACTTTTCACAATAGCCAGAACCTGGAAACAACCAGTATGCCCGAGAACTGATGACTGGATAAAGAAACTGTGGTACATCTACACAATGGAATACTATGCAGCTGTCAGGAAAAATGAAGTTATGAAATTTGCCTATAAATGGATGGACATGGAAAGAATCATGTTGAGTGAAATTAGTCAGAAGGAAAGAGAGAGACATAGAATGACTGCATTTATTTGCATGACATAAATATACCAGGTGATCTTACCGAAAGTGGAAATTACCACAAGCGCATGGGAGTCAGAGGTTAGGTAAGATAGAGAAGGGAACATGTGTGAAGAAATGTCAAAAGTTCTGATACCAACATAGAATTGAGCATTACATACAGACAAAAGAATGCAAATGATGGCTTCTAAGTGTGCGTAGTGTAACCCACAATGTGTGGGAGAAGGAGGAGAGAGAGAGGGAAAGAGAGAGGAGATAAAGAACCTGCCATTTAGGCAGGATGTGGGAGGGGGAGGGAATTGGGGACATGGGTGGTGGTTGAGGGGCACTGGTGGAGGGCGGGGTGCTGGAACACTGTGTGACCGAAACCCCCCAAGCGTGAACAACGTTGTAATTGTATATCTCACGGTGGTATAATAAAATGTTAAAAAAATTTTAAAAAAAAAGTTGAGACACGGAAACAATCCGACTTCATCAAGGGACGAATATATGAAAAACAATGCTGGATTTAGAGATGACTACAAGAGTATGCTACCCGCATGGCAGAGCCTGGCAAGCTACCCGTATCATATTTGATATGCCAAATACCAGTAACAATTATAGACCTCATTCCCATAACCTGATGGAATGGTTTGAGGCTCTTTATGTTCCTGCAGCAAGTAGGTGCCCTTGGGCTCTACTTGCATGAGACAGGACATATGGAGATGTGACTGGTGCCCGCTCGAGCAAATCGATGATTAACGGGAAGACAGTGATACAGTGATACAGTGGTTGCTGGATAGTATAAGGTAATTTGTGGGTCTTTTTTTCCTTCTGTGTCTTGCAAACGGATGAAGCCAACAGGAAGGTCTAACAGCATGAGAAGAATTAATGGTTGGTTTGGAGAGAGGGAGCCTCGGGGCGTACATCAAGGCGGGATTTGTGCAGCAGGAGGCACTCACTTGAGAACTGAAGAGTTTAAACAGGAAGAATGATCCGATCAGTGACCCACACAGGAAGTTTACGCCAGAGGTCAATTCCACTGAGATGGGTTTTCCACTTCCTGTAATGTGCAGTCTCACAGGACTGGAAGAATAGTTTGACAAACATTCCCTTCCTCATTTCCTAGATTCAACTGTGTCAGCACTTTCTCTTCTTTGCCTTCATTTTCATTAAAACAATTTTCAAAGAAAGAACGCTGCAGGGACTCTCCCCTCCAACCTCTGGGTCTGATTTTTGGTCTGAATTTAGATGAGGTCCTGCTAACCAAGTGTACCTCTGGGCTGACTGAACTGGCTAGCAAGGTATTCTTTGTGTGTGTGTGTGTGTGTGTGTGTGTGTGTGTGTGTGTGTGTCTGTCTGTCTGTCTGTCTATTTGCTTTTTGGGTCACACCCTGCGGTGCTCAGGGGTTTCTCCTGGCTCTGCACTGAGGAATTACACCTGGCAGTGCTCAGGGGACCATATGAGTTGCCGGGGATCGAACCAGAGCCAGCATGGGCTGGCTGCGTGCAAGGCAAACGCCCTACCTGCTGGGCTATCGCTCCGGTCCCACTACTGGCAGTCCTTGGTGGACCATACGGGATGCCAGGGATCAAACTCCGGACTCTGCACTAAGGGCAATCCTGGAGGCGCTTGAGGAACTTAGGGGATACCAGGAATCAAACCTGGGTTGGCTGTGTGCAAAGCAAGCAAGCAACCCTGTCTTGTGTTTCCAGCCCTTTGGACTGTTATTCTTTTTTTTTTTTTTTTTTGCTTTTTTGTGTCACACCCCGCAAAGCTCAGGGGTTACTCCTGGCTCTGCATTCAGGAATTACTGCTTGCGGTGCTCGGGGGACCATATGGGATGCAGATGATCTAACTCGGGCCAACACAAGCCTGCCGCTGTGCAAGGCAAACGCCCTACCTGCAGGGCTATCGCTGGGGCCCTGGAGAGTTATTCTTGCCATAACATGTAACACCTGGGCTGAAACTGTTGCAGAATGGAGTAGCCACTTACCTTTAATAAGCTCTACTTAACAATATCCTTTGCTGAAGATACTGCAGCTAGAGCAGGCCCTGTGGACCACTGTATGCGAGGGCCTGCATGCTGTGTGTGAAGCTGCTATGGTGCTTCCTGCTCCTATGTCCTTTTAAGCGGTTTAGGTGCGGGCAGAACCATTGAACACTGGGAGTGTCACTGGAGGCCTCCGCCCTAGACATAATTCTGTGTATCTGTCTATGTATCTATCTATGTATTGTGTATCTATGTATGTATCTATGTATGTGTCTAGCATGTATGTGCATGTATGTATGTATGTATGTATGTATGTATGTATGTGTCTGTCTGTCTATGTATTTTGCTTTTTTGTGTCACACCCCGTGATGCTTAGGCATTACTCCTGGCTCTGCACTCAGGAATTACTCCTGGCAGTGCTTGGGGGACCATATGGGATGCTGAGGATCAAACCTGGGTCAGCCATGTGTAAGGAAAACACCCTACCTGCTGTGCTATTGCTCCAACCCCCATAATTTTTTTTTTTGCTTTTTTGGGTCACACTGGGCAATGTTCAGGAGATACTCCTGGCTCTGCACTCAGGAATTACTCCTAGAAGTGCTCAGGGACCATATGGGATGCCCGGATCAAACCCTGGTTGGCCACATGCGAGGCAAATGCCCTACTCACTCCAGGCCCAATTGAGGGAACCAATTGTGGCTCTTGAGGTAGCTTCTCACCTCTAAGCTTTTCTTTTCTGGGAGAAATTATTTTTCCATGACTCATTTAACAAATGGTTAATACCCAAGATATATGAAACACTGGTAGAACTCTAGAAAAAAATACACAACCTTATCAAAAAATGGGGAGAAGAGAAAACAAATTTCTTCAAAGAAGAAATACAAATGTCCAAGGACATATGAAAAAGTTTTTTGCATTACTAATCATCAGGGAAATGCAAATCAAAAACAATGAGATACCCTCTCACACCACAGAGATGGGTACATGTCACCCCCCCCCACACACACACACATACAACCCATCACTGATGGTGGGAATGTCGACTGGGCAAGCCTTTTATGGAAGGCAATATGGGCATTCCTCAAAGTCTTAGGATTTGAGCCTCCATGCAATCTAGCAATTTGGCTTTTGGAATATACCCTCAGGGCCCAAGAACAATGCAGAAAAGATACTCTTGTTTATCACAGCACTGTACACAATAGTCAAATTCAGGAAACAAACCTAGTGCTGAGAACAGATGACTTAATAAGGAAGCTGTGGTACATCTACACAATGGAATACTACTCGGTTGTAAGAAATCATGAAGTCATACTACCATGTGCATGGACCTGGAAGTACCATGTTGAGAGCAGTTATGTGTACCTAGGTCGAGAAGTAAATACGATGAACGACCTAAAACCTGAGCTGCACAGGAGGAAGAGAGAGGCATGGAACACCTCAAGAGCATCAAAGAAATAGCTAAAAAGGACAAAGAACCTCTGGCTCCGGGCACCTCTCTTCAACTCCACCATTCTCTCTGCATTAACATACACCTCAGAGAACTGGGCCCTATGAAAGCAGGGGCCTGAGACAAACGCTATTTGGGTTTTCCAAAGAGGAATCGAAAGAGCTATGCTTGGAATATCACGTTTCTCTCAAGTGAGAGAAGGAATCCGGGGATTCGGCCTGTGTCAAAGATCCAGAGTCAGGGATGCTGTCTCGTTTTCCAAGGCATCGAAAATCAGATAGACTGGACATGTAATGTGATTTGGAGAGGACCACGAACTAGAGCCGTTACCTAGTGGATCCCAAGGATGTCAAAAGATCACGTGGCTGCCCACCTACAAGATGGTCAGACTTCTTCATCAAGACTTTGAATAAACGGATTTTTTTTTTTTTGCTTTTTTTTAAGAGGTGGTGGGTCACAATCGGCAATGCTCAAGGGTTTCTCCTGGCTCTGCATTCAGGAATTACTGCTGGTGGTGCTCCAGGGACCATATGGGATGCCGAGGATCGAAACCTGGCCAGCATGGGCTGGCCAAGTGCAAGGCAAACGCCCTACCCGCTGTGCTATCGCTCCGGTCCCTGAAGGAATGGTTTGAGGCTCTTCATATCCCTGAAGCAAGCAGATGCCATTGGGCTACACTGGCATGTGATAGGGTTAAATGGAAACATTACTGGCAACCCCTCAAGCAAATCGAACAATAAAGGGATGTCAAGTGATTAGTGTTCAAATGATTCTGAGTGTCTTGTCCTCTGTATACTGAAAGGGTCATGGTAGCCTGCTTGGGGGCAAACTAGTATGATCCTTCCTTTAATCTTAAAATGGTAGTCTCAAAGTAGCCAGGGTGGTGGTCTTCTGGTAAGTTCTAGCTATCTCACGGTGGGACCAGTGGGTCTTAAGAGGGATTGTGCCCAATCTAGATAACATTGAAATCATAGTAGATATTATAATAATATTTCAGAAGTAATTAATTTAGAGTAAAAATGGCTCCTGTATCTGCCACACCCTCTTTAGAGTTTACACAGAAGACAGATCTCATTAGCATGAACCCTGGCTTGTATCACTTGTAATCCTTGTCTTCTCGTTGTTCATCAATTTGCTTGAGCGGGCACCAAGCAAACCATTTGTTCAGGTCATGGAAATGAGGTCTATAATTATTACTGTTTTTTGGCATATCAAATATGAACCGGATAGCTTGCCAGGCTCTGTCATTTGGGTGTATACTCTCAGTAGCAGGCTCTCATCTAGTGCATTTACTGATGAACCACAATGGGGAGAGATCAGCTTTTTTCTTGGGTGGAGCTCTGACAAGCTGTGGGGTCTGGATATTGAAAATGGCCCTCATGGTGTGGGGGTTCCTCTGGATTCTTAGCGAGGCTCTATTGGGATGGCAGGCATGACTAGAACTCACCTTCCCTCCTGGAGCGCATTTAAATAAAATGAAAATGGAAAGACACAAGGACATTCACTAATAAGGGATCTTAAAAGATAAATTAAGAAAAATAAGGTAAAAATTCGTGAATTAGAAGGATAGTAGCAAAATTATGAGGGTTTTAAAACCTGAGTTATCAAAAAAAATTGGTGAACTCTGAGGATACGTTGAAAAACTATCCAAAATAATGTACTTTTAAAATATTTCCTAATTTTTTGAAAAAGAGAAGCAACAGGTATCCTTGAAGGCAGTGTGAGACTTACAGTTTTCTTTCTACACCAAATTTGTGAACACCTGGGTTCATGTTCACCATAGAATGATGTGAAGCCATGTATATGCCTGATTGTCAAATCTACCCAAATTACAGCCGTGTTTTTATAAGGAATGAGTGGGTAAGAACCAAGCCAAGGCTTCAGAGGGTCCAGAGGGCCCAGGAAAGAGCTGGGTTCTGTACACAATAAGCAGTGGCCTTCACGGGATATTGCCCATGATAGGAGGATGGGGGAGTTGGGAAACAAGATGGCAGCTAGATCGGAGGGACTTAGAGAAAGAACCCCTGAGAGTGGAGAATCAGTTGGTGTCAGGGTGGGGGAGTGTGTGTGCACCTGGCCCTGCAGAACCCCTGCGGGGTTCTCCCATGCTTTGTGATGCAGGCAGAGCTATATAAGGCAGAGGCACACGCTCACAGGTCAGTTGCCTCTGGCAGCTTATGGCCATGATGATGGACCTTGGTATATATACTCTGATCCTTTTTCTGAGCACACAAGTTGACATTTACTGGAACTTAGGTTCAAACCTCCTAAGCAGTGATCCCACACCCTTTTTCTTGTATGTGCTGGGACTGAACTTCTTTTGTGTGGTTTACCTGATATTAAGATATTATTGGACTTGCCACAAGAAGAAAATCAAACAAAAGGTAGGAGTCAGATTCAGTGTCTGCACGAATTTGGGGGTGGTGGTGGTGATGTCTAGTTTCCTTTGCACCGACAAATAGTTTGCTTGATTCACAGAAACACTGTCGTTGGCTTGTCTGCGGACAAGGACCTGATTCTCATGGGCGCACACTGTGGGGCAGGGACGGGGGTAAGACAGGGCTCTTGTGACCTCTAGATTATCTGGATACAGAGGCAATTTCCCAACGTGGAAACCCCAACTCCTAGTATGACTCAGAAGCTGCTTCCCTACTTTTATGTTCATAGCAGCGTTATTCACAATAGCCAGAATCTGGAAGCAACCAGAGTGCCCGAAAATCGATGACTGGATAAAAAAGCTTTGGTACATCTACACAATGGAGTACTATGCAGCTGTTAGGAAAAATGAAGTTATAAAATTTGCCTATAAATGATGGACATGGAGAAGATTATGTTGAGCGAAATTAGCCAGAAGGAGAGAGACAGATACTGAATGACTGCATTTATATGCATAACATAAATATATATGTACATATTATGATACCAATATCCAAGGTCAAGTGAAACTTATATCAGGAGGTCTTGTCAAAGGTGGAAATTATCACAAACGTGTGGGAGTCAGAGGCTAGGTAAGACAGAAAATGGAACAGTGTGCTAACAATTGTCGAGGGTACTAATGCCAACCTAGAACTGAGCATTAAATACAGGCAAAAAGATACACATGACAACCCTTTAATGTATGTTCTGTAATCCATAGTCTGGAGGGAAGGAAAAGAGAAGGAGAGAGAAATGGAAAGAAATAAAGAACCTGCCATGGAGGAGGGCTGGGGAGAGGGAGGGAGCCGGGACGTTGGTGGTGGGAGATGGGCACTGGTGGCAGGATGAGTGCTGGAACACTGTATGACCAAAACCCAAATATGAACTTTTTAATTGCATATCTTTGTAATTGAAAAAATAAAAAATTAAATAAAAAAAAGAAAATAAAGTCCCTTAATAAAATATAATAAAATGCTTATCTTCATTTATCTAAGTGATTTCTCAACCCTGGACTCCAAAGGATATTACTTAAATTTTATTTTTGAATAAAACTTGAAAAGAATCCTTTGCTACTATATTCTGGAGTTTACGT
Source organism: Cryptotis parvus (assembly GCA_021461705.1). NCBI lineage: Eukaryota > Metazoa > Chordata > Mammalia > Eulipotyphla > Soricidae > Cryptotis > Cryptotis parvus. The sequence goes on along the minus strand of JAJIBD010007261.1, from coordinate 67,955 downwards.
TAGAACAGTGAAGACATATAAATTTCCCCTAGACTTTATATAAACACTGTAGTTTTCGAAGTTGTCCACGATGATTTGTTACAGGCATTCAATATTCCAACTCAATCCCACCACTACTGTCACCTTCCCTCCACCATTGTCTCCAATTTTCCAACCACCCTCAAGCCTGACTCCATGGAAGGCCCAAAATAATTTATTTTATATTGCTTGTTATCAATAAACAGAATGATCAAAAAATATTTCCTTAGAAGAAAATTAGTGTAATCACACAATTATGTCCTTTGATAAGGGATTTCTAAAATGTTATAGGTTAAGCCTCTGAGTTACTGTTTGGTTGGCCGAGATTGGTCGCTTTTTCTTTTATGCTTTCTTTTTTTCAGGTCACACCCGGCAATGCTCAGGGGTTACTCCTAGCTCTGCACTCAGGAATTACTCCTGGCGGTGCTTGGGGGGGCCATATGGGAGCTGGGGATAGAACCCGGATTTCCACATGCCAGGCAAATGCCCTACCCGATGAACTATCGCTTTGGCCCCCGAGATTGGCCATTTCTATGTCACATCCTGTCCAACCTGTTGTGCTGATGAATTATCAGTGTTGCAGAGTTGGAGATGTCTTGCGGTCACAAAGGTGGCCGCATGCTCTAGAAAGTCCGGAATTTTTAGCTGATTGGTATAGCTGGAGTTTAGTGTTTAACTGGGTGGCAGCTTTGGGGACATGACTGCCTGGGTTCCAGAATCACAGGGAGGTGAGGGAAGGCGACCCTGAGGAAGCCTGGAGAGTTCAGTCAGGAACATGGCACAGCTGAGTTCCAGGAAGGCTCATTTCTGGGTGAGGTTCGGGCCCAAGAAAATGGAGTGAAGTCAGAGGCATGCCAGTGCCTTCGCAGTGTGGGATTGCGCTCACACTTTATTTGGCAAACTCCTGACACCAAGGTCAGGACTTTATTTCAAGGGTTTTCATTTATATTTGTGGGGACGGCTGGGCCATACCTGGCAGTGCTCAGGAACTGTTCCTAAATCTGTGCTCAGGGATCACTCCTGGCAGGGATGAGGGGACCATATGCATTACAGATCAAAAGGAGTTTGGTTACACACAAGGCAAATACCTTATCCCTGTACAATCTCTCCAGTCTCCAAAATGTTTCTAAAAACTTACCAAAGCCATATTGATAAGTGTTTAATTAAATGTCCATAAATATACTATTTTGGGGGACTTTTTGGGTCACACCCAGAGATGCTCAGGGATTACTCCCTGGCTCTGCACTCAGGAGTGACTCCTGGCAGTGCTTGGGCCACCATATGTGATGCCTGGGATCAAACCCAGGTCGGCTGTTTGCAAGGCAAATGCCCTCTCCCCTGGACTATCACTCCGGTCCCCAAAATATACTATTATACTCATTTTCTTCATTGTTAAAACCTGATATTCATAACATTTCAGGACAATGGAAAACAAGTGGCTTAGATTTTCTCACTTTGCAAGAATTTCCCATAAAAGAAGACAAAAAATGGATCCCATGGAAACCACAGTTGAGGGAGTCATGAATCCAAATGGTTTCAGAAAAGCAATCATCCAGAATCAAACTTAATTTTCTGCACTACGAAAGCAGTTTTTTTGTGGGAGTCAGAAACTGATGGAGCTCAGGGCTTACTCCTGGATCAGTGCTCAGAGATCACTCCTGGCAGGGCTGGGGACCGTATGGGATTCTAGTTTCTGGTTTCAAATACAAGTCAGCTAGCTGTATGCAGGGCAAATGCCCTACTTGCTTTAGCATCCTTTGACTCTTCTGAGAGGATTTCCATTGTTTGTTTATGGACCACACCAGGTGGGACTTGAGAGTCACTCCCAATGGCACTCAGGGCACCATGATATGCTGGGGATCAAATCTGGCCTGTAGCATCATAGTACACTAGACCTTTGGACTATCTTTAGTGTGAGGGAATGTCTTTCTGCTTTTCTGTATTGTGTGCATCACTCAGCGGTGAAGCCTTGTTCTGGACAGTGCACCATTAGGTGTTTGTCGTGTATCATTCAATGGTGGGGTGGCTCTGGGACATGCACCATTAGGCATTTGTTGCACACAGTGGGGCTGAGTTCTGGGACGTGCACTGTTAGGTGTTTTGTTCCTGTGCAGGCACCATAGTTTCCTTCATAAATCTAGAGCATTGCCCTCCTCACACCTTGGTTCCGTAGAGGAACCAGTGTTATGCACATGGTCAGTTGTTGACTGACATTTTATCATTATCATACATGACAAATATGTGTGTGTGTGTGTGTGTGTGTGTGTGTGTGTGTGTGTGTGGTTTTTGGTCCATACCCAGCAGTACTCGGAGGACCATGAGGTGCTGGGAATGAACCCTGGGCCCCTGTTGGAACACTCGAATTGCTGGGCTCTACTGCCCCATCTTGAAGGCAAGTCTAGGCAGAGGACACGGAGCAAGCTGGATGGAGATGACAAGTATCTTCCCACATGTCTCTTCCTATCCTTAGAAGCTGGGCTCCTTGCAGTGATTCTCAGGGGTCCAGTGGACTGTGGACTGTGGAACAGAGACTCGGATCCTTAGCTTCCTCCACAGTGCTCTGTGCTTGAAAATGACTCCGACTCACTATATGACCACTCCTCTCTAGAGCAGTGACAAACTTTCAGTATAGGACTTCGCTGCCCAGACTTCTCTGTTGGGTGACCATGGAGCTCCAGTTTTGACCAGACGTAAAAAAGTGTCTGGGGCTTCTAAAGAGTCTCTTTACAAGAAAGAGACCCTGAAATTGTCTTCCACCTGCTGCCTGGGATGCAGCAGTAATGGCTGGAGTTCTGGCAGCCATTTCATTCTTTATTTTGGTTTTGGGGGTGGAGGCAGTTACACTTGCACCCATGCAGTGCCTAGGAGTCTAATCTAGGGCCCCACATGCAAATTTCGTGCTTAACCCCTTTGTACTATGCCCCTGGCAGCCACTTAACATGAAGAAAATGAGATGTTACTGGGGGCCGGAGGTGATAGCACAGCAGGTAAGGCGCTTGCCTTGCACGCGCCCGACCCGGGTTTGATCCCTGGCATCTCATATGGTTCCCCGAGCACTGACAGGAGTAATTCCTGAGTTAAGAGCCAGGAATAGCTCTTGAGCATCGCCGGTTGTGACCCAAACAAGGAAAAAAAAAAAAAAAAAAAAGAAAATGAGATGTTACTTAAGTATATAGTATATAAAGATTACATGCACACAGACATGCACAGACACACATGCACATACAGATACACACAGGCATACACACAAGCCAGTGGTGCAGTGGGGCCTGAGACACCTCCAGCAATGCTCACCTCAGCAGCATGGACCTGAGGGTTTATTGCTGCAGGCCCAGTGGTGCCCAGGGTCCACCAGTACTCAGTCAGCAGTTCTCAGTGGTCACACAGTGCCAGGGACCAGAGTCGGGGTCGTACACACGCTACGAACATGCTTTCCTACTTGAACCATCTCTGGCCCGACACCATCTTTAAGGTCAGTGAGCGGAACTCATCAGGAGTCCCTAGGCTCTGTCCCATACATGGGACATGAAGGATGTTTTCTCTATGAGATTTTGTTCTCCGCTATGTGTAACTCTCCCGGTGATACACATCCCTGTCACCTTCTCAGGCCGAAAGACTGAATCTGCTAGAATCTCCATTTGGTTCTTCTGAGCTCGGGCCTGTGCCTGCCTCCTCGTCTTTCTCTTGGATTCATACCTGGCCCCTCATTGTACTTCCAGGCTCCAGACCCTGCTCTCAGCCTTCTATTGAGCACCAGAACAGCGGGTAGGGTGCTTACCCTGTACGCAGCCTACCCAGTTCGATCCTGGGATCCCATGTGGTTCCCCCACGAAAAACAAACAAGGAAAACACAAATAAAGAAAAAGAGTGAACGGAGTGGGTCCTGAGTGTTGTTCAGTGGTTAGAGCACCTGCCTCAAATGTGTGAAAACTTGGATTCAACCTCCAGCACCATGGAACAGAGCAAATGAGGAGCGGACTAAGGGGCTAGTCAGTGAGCTAGCCACTCACACTGCCTGCAGCCCAACTCTGGGTTACGCCGTCCACTCACACCTCTGCCTGCAGCCCATCTCTTGGTTATACCGTCCATTCACACTGCCTGCAGCCCAACTCTGGGTTACACCGTTCACTCACACCTCTGCCTGCTGCCAAACTCTGGGTTACACTGTCCATTTACTCCTCTACCTGTTGCCCAGCTTTGGTTTACAATGTCCACTCACACCTCTGCCTTTGCCCCACAGACATGGGGCAGAGCTGCTATTGCCTCTCCCTGTGCCAAGCCGCTCACGAGGCACCCGGGAGGGATGGCGGGTTCTAGCCCTGGATCGCCATCCCAGCAGAGCCTCACAACAAGCCAGACGACCCCCCCCCCACTCCATCACCGCCTCCATTTTCCATATCCGTACTTCCCCCTCGTCAGAACTCCACCCAGCAGACCAGTCTATCACAGCCCAGCTCACGCGGTTCATCAATGAATGCTGGATTTGAGATGACTATAAGAGTATGCTACCCGCATGGCAGAGCCTGGCAAGCTACCCGTGTCGTATTTAATATGCCAAATACCAGTAACAATTATAGACCTCATCCCCATGATCTCATGGAATGGTTTGAGGCTCTTTATGTTCCTGGAGCAAGCAGGTGACCTTGGGCTCTACTTGCATGAGACAGGACATATAGAGATGTTACTGGTGTCTGCTCATCAAATCGATGATGAACGGGAAGACAGTGATACAGTGATACAGTGGTTTTTGGATAGTATAAGATAATTTGTGGGTCTTTTCTCCTTCTGTGTCTTGCAAACGGATGAAGCCAACAGGAAGGTCTAGTAGCATGAGAAGAATTAATGGTTGGTTTGGAGAGAGGGAGCCCCGGGGTGTACATCAAGGCGATGTGTGCAGCAGGAGGCACTCACTTGAGAACTGAATAATTTAAAAAGGAAGAGTGATCATATCAGTGACCAACACAGGAAGTAAACGCCAGAGGTCAATTCCAGTGAGATGGTTTTTCCACTTCCTGTAATGTGCAGTCTCACAGGACTGGAAGAACAATTTGACAAACATTCCCTTCCTCATTTCCTAGATTCAACTGTGTCAGCACTTTCTCTTATTTGCCTTCATTTTCGTTAAAACAATTTTCCAAAAAAGAATGCTGCAGGGACTCTCCCCTCCAGCCTCTGGGTCTGATTTTTGGTCTGAATTTAGATGAGGTCCTGCTAACCAAGTGTACCTCTGGGCTGACTGAACTGGCTAGCAAGGCTATTCTGTTTCTTTTTGTTTGTTTGTTTGTTTGTGTGTTTTAGGGCCACACCCAGCAACACTCAGGAGACACTCCTGTCTCTGCACTCAGTAATCACTCCTAGCAGCCCTTTAAAAAAATTATTTATTTATTTATTTATTTATTTATTTATTTATTTGCATTTGTGTCACACCCGGCAATGCTCAGGGGTTTCTCCTGGCTCTGCACTCAGGAATTACTCCTGGCAGTGCTCGGGGGACCATATGGGTTGCCGGGGATCAAACCCAGGCCAGCATGGGTTGGCGCGTGCAAGGCAAATGCCCTACCTGCTGGGCTATTGCTCCGGTTCCGCTCTTGGCAGTCCTTGGTGGGACCATAAGGGATGCCAGGGATCAAACCCGGACTCTGCACCAAGGGCAATCCTGGAGGTGCTTGGGTGAACTTAGGGGCTGCCAGGAATCAAACCTGGGTTGGCTGTGTGCAAAGCAAGCAAGCAACCCCTGTCTTGTGTTTCCAGCCCTTTGGAGGGTTATTCTATTTGTTTCTTTTCTTTTTTGGGACACACCCAGCAATGCTCAGGGGTTACTCCTGGCTCTGCGCTCAGGAATTACTCCTGGCGATGCTCGGGGTGTGTAGGCAGGAAGACAGGGGGGCGCCACATGGCAATACAAATTCCAGAGAAAGAAATCCAGAGCCATACCTGATTGAAAACCCGAAACCAAACTTGACAAGACCACTATCAACAATAGACCCTGGGGAAAGGGAAGGCCAAAGGCAATGTGTGAAGCTGATAGGCCACTGACCCTTTTAAAGGCTTTAGATAATTAACTCTCCTAAGGAAAATAAATCAGCCTCCCGGGCCCAGGACCCAGCTCACAGAAGACTCCAAAGCATTCCAGTCAAAGTACACCACTCCCAAATTCTACTCCCCTTGGCAACGGCCCTAGCAACCTAGGTTGAAGCCCCATATGGGAGTAACTTGGGGAGAAATCTATAAAAGCCGTCCTGACCAAAGGACTGAGCGCACATGCTGCATGGACACACATGCTGCCTGAGCCCATGTGGCCGAGCACATGTGGTGCCTTAGCACGTATGTTGCCCGCATCTCCCCTCTTGAGATGTGTACTCTCTCTCTTAATCTCTCTTTCTCTCTCCTCCCCTCTCCTAAAACCTCCTTAATAAAACCTGCTTTACTTCACTGCTTGTCGACTCCTGAAAATTTTTTTTCTGCGAGGAAGTCAAGAACCCTGAGACAACCCTGGGTAAGGCCTAGGACTGACTTTCCTTTCCTGCAAAGAGCAATTCTTCGCTCCAGCCTGAGTCCGTGGCTCCCCGAGAAATCTCGGGATGTGGGGATCAACTCCAAGCCTAGAGATCAAGCGGACATCAGGTGTGGCTTGACGGCCACCTCGTGGGGCTGGTGGGGCTCAGGCCCACGCCGTGCAGGGGCTCATCGCAGACTTTATCAGTCCTAAGCCTGCCCAGCGGGTCCTGGGTAGCAGAGGCGGCTAGGGAGAAAGCGACCATCTCTCTCCCCATCTGGCCTCACATAAGTCACCCGTGAGGCCCACCTGAATCAGGGGGAACATATGGGATGCCGGGGATCAAACACGGGTTGGCACAGGCCAGCCGCGTGCAAGGCAAACTGCCCTACCTGCTGGGCTAACGCTCTGGCCCTGGAGGGTTATTCTTGCCATAACAAGAATAACACCTGTAACACCTGGGCTGAAACTGTTGCAGAATGAAAGTAGCCACTTACCTTTAACAAGCTCTACTTAACAATGTCCTTTGCTGAAGATACTGCAGCTAGAGCAGGCCCTGTGGACCACTGTACGCGAGGGCCTGCATGCTGTGTGTGAAGCTGCTATGGTGCTTCGTGCTCCTTGTCCTTTTAAGCGATTTAGGTGCGGGCAGAACCATTGAACACTGGCAGTGTCACTGGAGGCCTCGCCTGAGACATAATTCTGTGTATCTGTCTATGTATCTATCTATGTATTGTGTATCTATGTATGTATCTATGTATGTATCTATGTATGCGTCTATGCATGTATGTATGTATGTATGTATGTATCTATCTATCTATTTTGCTTTTTGGGTCACACCCCGTGATGCTTAGGCGTTACTCCTGGCTCTGCACTCAGGAATTACTCCTGGTGGTGCTTGGGGACGGTATGGGATGCTGAGGATCAAACCTGGGTCAGCCATGTGTAAGGAAAACACCCTACCTGCTGTGCTATTGCTCCAACCCCCACAATTTTTTTTGCTTTTTTTGGGTCACACTGGGCAATGTTCAGGAGTTACTCCTGGCTCTGCACTCAGGTATTACTCCTAGAAGTGCTCGGGGACCATATGGGATGCCGGGATCAAACTCTGGTTGGCCACATGCGAGGCAAATGCCCTACTCACTGTACTATCCCTTCAGCCCCAATTGAGGGAACCAATTGTAGTTCTTGAGGTAGCTTCTCACCTCTAAGTTTTTCTTTTTCTGGGAGAAATTATTTTTTCATGACTCATTTGACCATATCCACACAGTAACCAAGCTCATTGAGGTTTGTAGGGAGTACAAGATGCCGCTCTGTCTCACGTTCATTGATTTACAGAAACCCTTTGATTCTGTGGAGACTGAAGCAGTCATCGAAGCCCTAGTCAAACAGAGCGTTCAAACCCAATACATCAAGATCCTTCGTGAGCTGTATTATGGATTCACCACCAGGATCTCACCATTCTACAAAGAAGTGATCATTGATGTCAAAAGAGGGGTTCAACAGGGTGATACCATTTCACCAAAACTCTTTAGCGCCACCCTCGAGAACATCATGAGACAATTAGAATGGGAAGGAATGGGAGTGAAGATAGATGGTCGGCAACTACACCACCATCGCTTCACTGATGACATCGTTCTAATAACACCAAACATTAGCCAAGCGGCACAAATGCTGGCTGACTTTGACTGAGAATGTGGAAAGATAGGTCTACAGCTGAATCTGAAGAAAACTATGTTCATGAGAAATGAACTAGTTCCTGAGGCCCCATTCACTCTCAATGGAACAAACATCTCTGAATGCAGCAGTTATGTGTACCTAGGTCGAGAAGTCAACATGATGAACGACCTAAAACCTGAGCTGCGCAGGAGGAAGAGAGCGGCATGGAATGCCTTCAAAGGCATCGAAGAAATAGCTAAAAGGACAAAGAACCTCCGGCTCCTAGCACATCTCTTCGACTCCACCATTCTCCCTGCATTAACATATGCCTCAGAGACCTGGGCCCTACGAAAGCAGGATGAGAATGCTATTCGGGTCTCCCAGAGAGGCATCGAAAGAGCTATGCTTGGAATATCACGTCTCACTCAAGTGAGTGAAGGAATCCGGAGTTCTGACCTCCGTCGCTATTCCAGAATCAGGGACGCTGTCTCGTTTGCCAAGGCTTCAAAAAATCAGATGGGCTGGACATGTAATGCGATTTGGAGACAACCGCTGGACTAGAGCTGTTACCGACTGGATCCCAAGGGATATCAAAAGATCACGTGGCCCCCCACCTACAAGATGGTCAGACTTCCTTGTTAAGACCCTGAGGAACGGTTTGAGGCTCTTCATATTCCTCAATCAACCAGATGCCATTGGGCTACATTGGCACGTGATAGGGTCCAATGGAAATGTTACTGGTGCCCGCTCAAGCAAATCGATGAATAACGGGATTCAAGTGATCAAGTGATCAAGTGACTCATTGATAAATGGTTAATACCCAAGATATATGAAACACTGGTAGAACTCTAGAAAAAAATACACAACCTTATCAAAAAATGGGGAGGAGAGATGAAAGAAATTTCTTCAAAGAAGAAATACAAATGTCCAAAGACATATGAAAAAAATTTTGCATTACTAATCATCAGAGAAATGCAAATCAAAAACAATGAGATACCCTCTCATACCACAGAGATGGGTACATGTCATTCCCGCCCCCACCCCCACACCCCCATCACTGCTGGTGGGAATGTCGACTGGGCAAGCCTTTTATGGAAGGCAATATGGGCATTCCTCAAAGTCTTAGGATTTGAGCCTCCATGCAATCTAGCAATTTGGCTTTTGGAATATACCCTCAGGGCCCAAGAACAATGCAGAAAAGATACTCTTGTTTATTGCAGCACTGTTCACAATGTCAAATTCAGAAACAAACCCAAGTGCTGAGAACAGATGACTTAATAAGGAAGCTGTGGTACATCTACACAATGGAATACTACTCGGCTGTAAGAAATCATGAAGTCAGGAAGCTGCCCATCACACTAGCCACCATTTTCGCTGTCCGGATGCTGGGAAACTGCCTCAAGACCAGATTAACAGAGCAAAACCAGTTCGAGCCCAGGTAGGCGGCTCCCAGAAGCGGGAATCACTGGGAATTCGTCAGATGGAGTCAGGGTTCGGCCATTCCCCCTCCATTTTGTGGAGCCTGGTGGCCCCGCCCAGGAGCTGCCCTCGGGCCGCCAGTCATAGCATGAAGAGACTCACAAGTGGCTCGGGAGGCTGGAACTCGGCTCGCCTCGGGCCCAGCTGAATATGGGACCCCCAGGAGGGCGGAAGGGTTTTGGGAGTGGGCCCGTCACCTCTGGGGGCCCGGAAGCAGCCGGATGAGACTCGCCCCATCACACTAGCCACCATTTTCGCTGTCCGGACGCTGGGAAACTGCCTCACGACCAGATTAACAGAGCAAAACCAGTTCGAGCCCAGGTCACGCAGCCGCTTGCAGCCGCGCGGTCCATTAAAATAGTGGAAATAGTGATGTCTTTTAATGCACCGCATTCCACGATGTGCAGGAAAGTTTGGCGGGAGGGAGAGATAAAGAGGAGAGAAATGACATGCAGAATCCGCCAAGTAGTTGAGGTGTGGGAGGGGGAGGGAGGTGGGGACATTGGTGATGGGAGATGGGTTTGGGTGGAGGGATGGGTGTTGGAACACTGTGGAACCAAAACTCTACATGAGCATCTTTCAATTTTATGTCTAAAATGGTGTAATAATATTTGGGGGGGTGAAATAATAAAATAAAATAAATTAAAAAAAAACTCTGTAGGGGAATATTAAATGCCCAAAGGCAATAGAAACAAAGAGCAGGAGAACTGGTCTCAGTAGTAGGAAGCTTGAGAATGTGGTGAGAGGGAGTGGGGATAAATCAGGGAAGGGAGACTGGGGACCCTGTTGGAGGGAAATGGACTCTAGTTAAGGAATAGATATTGGAACTGTTGGGGAGGTGCTGGGGTCCCCAACAATATCAGCAAATGAGTTCTCTTCTACCTCCGAGGCCAGCAGGAATGGATGAAAACTCATGAATCCAGCACAGTTCCACAAGTCTTTTAATAATTATCAATAATAGAAGAAGCTCTGCAACTACAATCCAAGATAATGGGATTCCTCAGACCTCTAGCTCTTGGTCAGAACTCTGACCAGGCACTCGGACCAAGTCTCCCACAAAGTGGATGGATGTACCTCAAGTCAGTCCCTTTTTATTTCCAAAAGTAATAATCTTATCTTCAGGTTAGTGTCAACAAAGATCAATGAATTAGTTTCTAGGTGTAGATGTAGGGTGGTGTCACACTTGTTTCAGGTCTAAGGAAATGGTTTTGCCAGAGAATAGCATTAGTCCCTAGCATTAGTCCCTCATGCAACGTGGGTCTCCTTCGTTTTAACACTGGACCAGACTTCGACCTCCAGGACTGAATTGAAACTCAGCCCCAGTCTCATCAACCATACCTCGTGACTTGGCAAATCTACAATACAGTGACCGGATGACATTTCCAACCTGACCAGCACAACCTGGCTCCCCACCCTCATCCTGGACATGTGTGAACCCCAGGCAAATTGAGATACCTTTATCGGACTCAATGCTTAAAAAGACTGGGGAATCTAGCGATTTTATTTTAAACTATGAGGATGTGGTACCATGGGGATGGTGTATAGGTTAAAGTAAAAAACAGGTGGAGGAGGGCTTTAGGTGAGGGATTTTGTTAATCATATTGTTTTCATGTTGATCATATTGTTTTCATGGTAATCATACGGGAGCTGCAAGAAGAGTAAGGTAGAGGGAATCTGCCAGCTCTGATGGGACTGCTTGTTATCTTAATGCTCTTTGGGCCCTGCATTTTCAATCAATTTAAATAAAGCTTATATTAAATTTTATGCTTAGTCAGGCCATGGGTGCTCTCTCCAAAACCCAGCCCAAGAATAGTACATGGGTATTCAGGAGGACACTATGTAGGGCAGCTGCTGGGCTAGTGGGTAAGTCCTTCTCAGGGAGAGGCAATGTAAGACAGGCTTAGCCCCTATGCCCTTGTTTAAAGTTGTATGGTTAGCCACCTACAGCTGCCTCCATTTTTTAATAAAAACAAAAGGGGGATATGTTGGGTTCTGAGCTGCTAGCCTTAGGGTTCAGCACTTTCCCAGCACAAGGCCCTAAGGGCAGGACCCAGAAATGGCCCTGCCCATATGGTTACACCCAAAACATCTGTGCTTATCTGAACTAAGGTGAGGCAGAATGTGCCTAGCCTTCTGACCTCTGATCACAGGAATATGTAACTCAATGATTGTGACCTTGCAAATGTTACCTCACAAATGCTAAATCTGTGATTGTTTTCTGTTGCAATGGCCCAGGAGCTTGCAAATGCCATGCCATTTGTGCTTGTATTCCCTCCACCCAAATATTGTATAAAAGGCTTAAACTGTGCTCAGTAAAATGAGTACTGCTATCCAGAAATAAAAAAAAACAGAGAGAGAGAGAGAGAGAGAGAGAGAGAGAGAGAGAGAGAGAGAGAGAGAGAGGGATGGTATAAGGAAATATATCTCAATAGATGTGTTGTTGCAGGACACCTAAAAGCCTAGGCCTCTGCATCTGCCCTGGATTGCCTCCTGCCGGTCACTTCATAGATAGGGGGATAGTCTGAATGTGGCAGTCTTATCTGACCATGTATTCTGTTACTGGCTGGTATAAATATTCTCTCATGCTACCACAAGCATCGTGGGACTAGCTAGATCTTACCAGCATATTTGCCTGGCCACGTTGGATCTCTAAGTAATTAGACCAGAGAGAAATGCTGTTTGCCTCCAAGCAAGCAAGCATGGCTCCCTAATAACTCAAAGGCAACTAAAATACAAAACTACCGTGAAGTAGACGAGATTCTTGTGAAGGCTTGGAGAAATATTTAACTGGCATTAGTATTAGTCTTTGGTACAGAGACATGCCATCTCAGAAACCCCCTTCTCTAGCCTATAAAGGCAATTCCAGGCAGATCTTGGCTTAAGTTATTAGGTGAGGTGCGGGGAGAAATTACCTGAGGGCATTTGATCCTTCCTGCCAGGGGAAGTTATATATGGCTTGTAGCTTCTCCCAGCTCTGTTAGGAGGCTTTGAATTAGCTCTGGGTCCTTATAAACAACCAGATAGCTCTGGGTCCTTATAAACAACCAGATGGTCTCCTGAAGTTGCTACATTCTATGGAGCTGTTTTCCTGTTTTCATCTCTAGATAGCCCAGCCCAGAATGGGCTCGGCTGGGGTGTTTGGGCAGATATCTAGCTATAAAATAAGCTGCAAGAAGAAAGAAGCTCTCTCTTTTTTCCCCCTTTTTGCCATTTCGGCTTCCCTTGGTGTTTTGCTTCTCTGTCCTCTCCATTCTCTGTTGGGCCTCAACACGTGGTGGCAGCCATTTTGGCCTACACCTGGCTGGGGCCTAGCTAGGAACCCAGAGTCTGGAGGTTTTCCCTGCTCTTGGATTGTATATTGGATCCTGTGATAGTAAAGCCCTTTTAAAACTACATTGGATTCCTGAGTCTTCATCCATTCCCGCTGGCTTCGGAGGTAGAAGGGAACTTCGCTTCCTGACACTGTCAGGGACTCCGGCGGTGCTCCCTGACATCTGGCGTCCCCTGGGTGGGCACCCCTGCAGATGTGTATTCATGGGGAGAAACATCATAATTTCTTTTTTTTTTTTTTTTGTTTTTGGGTCACACCCGGCAATGCTCAGGGGTTCCTCCTGGCTCTGCACTCAGGAATTACTCCTGGCGGTGCTCGGCGGACCATATGGGATGCCGGGATTGAACCCAGGCCGGCAGCCGCGCAAGGCAAATGCCTACCGCTGGGCTATCGCCCGCCCCAAACATCATAATTTCTTGGGCGTTATACAATCTAGTTGATACCCAGAGAGTCCGTATTTATAATATACACCAGGGTGATTCTGGAAAACCAGCAAGACAATTCTACTGTTCAAGAAAGGAGACATCCACGACATTGGCAACTATCGCCCCATCTGCCTATTGTTCGTCATCTACAAGCTGTTCACTTGAGTCATCCTGAACAGGATTGGCAGAACATTAGATGAAGGACAGCCATGTGAGCACGCTGGCTTCCAAAAAAGGATTCAGCACAATTGACCATATCCACACAGTAACCAAGCTCATGGAGGTTTGGAGGGTGTTCAAGATGCCGCTCTGTCTCACGTTCATTGATTTAAAGAAAGCCTTTGATTCTGTGGAGACCAAAGTGGTCCTCGAAGCCCTAGCCAAACAGGGCGTTCAAACCCAATACATAAAGATCATTCATGAGCTGTATTACGAATTCACCATCAGGATCTCACCATTCCACTAGGGAGTAATCATTGATGTCAAAAGAGGGGTTCAGCAGGGTGATACCATTTCACCAAAACTCTTCAGCACCACCCTCGAGAACATCATGTGACAATAAGAATGGGAAGGAATGGGAGTGAAGATAGACGGTCGCAACTACACCACCTCAGCTTCGCCAATGACATCGTCCTAATAACACCTAACATTAGCCAAGCGACACAAATGCTGGCTGACTTCGACCGAGAATGTGGAAAGATAGGTCTACAGCTGAATCTCAACAAAACTATGTTCATGAGAAATAAACTAGTTCCAGAGGCCCCATTCACTCTCAACGGAACAAACATCTCTGAATGCAGCAGTTATGTGTACCTAGGTTGAGAAGTCAACATGATAACGACCTAAAACCTGAGCTGCGCAGGAGGAAGAGAGAGGCATGGAACACCTTCAGAAACATCAAAGATATAGCTAAAAGGACAAAGAACCTCTGGCTCCTGGCACATCTCTTCAACTTCACCATTCTCCCTGCATTAACATACGCCTCAGAGAACTGCCCCGTATGAAAGCAGGATGAGAATGCTATTTGGGTTTACCAAAGAGGAATTGAAAGAGCTATGCGAGGAATATCTCTCACTCAAGTGAGAGAATGAATCTGGAGTTTCGACTTGTGTCAAAGATCCAGAGTCAGGGATGTTGTCTCGTTTTCCAAGGCATCGAAAATCAGATAGGCTGGGCATGTAATGCGATTTGGAGATGACCATGAACTAGAACCGTACCCTACAGGATCCCACGGATGTCAATAGATCACGTGACTGCCCACCTACAAGATGGTCAGAATTCTTCATCAAGACTTTGAACGAACTGGGTTTTTTTTTGCTTATTTTAAGGGGGTGGGTCACACCAGGCAATGCTCAGGGGTTTCTCCTGGCTCTGCACTCAGGAATCACTCCCGGCGGTGTTCGGGAACCATATGGGGTGCCGAGGATCGAACCCGGGCCGCCATGGGCTGGCCGTGTGCAAGGCAAATGCCCTACCCGCTGGGCTATCGCTCCGGTCCCTGAAGGAAGGGTTTGAGGCTCTTCATATCCCTGAAGCAAGCAGATGCCATTGGGCTACACTGGCACGTGATAGGGTCAAATGGAAACGTTACTGGCACCCCCTCAAGCAAATCGACCAATAAAGGGATGTCAAGTGATCAAGTGTTCAAATGATTCTGAGTGTCTTGTCCTCTGTATACTGAAAGGGTGATGCTAGCCTGCTTGAGGGCAAACTAGTATGATCCTTCCTTTAATCTTAAAATGGTAGTTTCAAAGTAGCCAGGGTGGGGGTCTCCTGGTAAGTTCTAACCATCCCACGCTGGGACCAGTGGGTCTTAAGAGGGATTGTGCCCAATCTAGATAACATTGAAATCATAGTAGAGATTATAATAATATTTCAGAAGTTATTAATTCAGAGTAAAAATGGCTCCTGTATCTGCCACACCCTCTTTAGTGTTTACACAGAAGAGAGATCTCATTAGCATGAACCCTGGCTTGAATCACTTGTAATCCTTGTCCTCCCCTTGTTCATCAATTTGCTTGAGCGGTCACCAGTAACATCTCCATACTTCCTGTCACATGCTAGTGTAGCCCCAGGTCAACTGCACACTCCAGTAACATAAAGAGCCTCAAACCATTCGTTCAGGTCATGCAAAAGAGGTCTATAATTATTACTGTTTTTTGGCATATCAAATATGAACCGGATAGCTTGCCAGACTGTGCCGTCTTGCCAGACTCTACTCTCAGTAGCAGGCTCTCATCTAGTACATTTACCGATGAACCGCAATGGGGAGAGATAAGCTTTTTTTCTTGGGTGGAGCTCTGACAAGCTGTGGGGTCTGGATGTTGAAAATGGCCCTCATGGTGTGGGGGGTTCCTCTGGCTTCTTGCGAGGCTCTATTGGGATGGCAGGCCATGACTAGAACTCACCTTTCCTCCTGGACGCATTTAAATAAAATAAAAATGGAAAGACACAAGGACATTCACTAATAAGGGCTCTTAAAAGATAAATTAAGAAAAATAAAGTAAAAATTAGTGAATTAGAAGGATAGTAGCAAAATTATGAGGGTTTTAAAACCTGAGTTATCAAAAAAATTGGTGAACTCTGAGGATGCGTTGAAAAATTATCCACTAGGAACAGAGATGGGAAGGCAGCCTCCGGCTGAGGGGGTGGCGCGCACTGGGAAGTCATGGGCGTGAGACAGGGCGGAGGGGACTCTTTCAGCATCCCACCACCCAGGTAGCCTGGCCCTGCCTCCCTGCTCTGCTCCTCTATAACTATTTCCTGTCTCCTGCAGCCCCTTGGAGCAATACAAGAACGATCCCCTCTTTGGGCATTTGCTGTGCATCAGCCCGTCCTGCAGGGTCTGCAGGAAGAGGAGCATTGGAAACCCTCAGGGGTGCCCCCGTGGCTACCCACCAGGCTTCTCCCCGTGGATCTTCTCAGCCTACCACGATCCCAGTGGCCCCTTCTTCACATCTTCTGGGCCCGGCAGCCTCTGCAGTGCCTCCCGGGAATCCAGGGCCTGTTCGGTGCTTGACTTCCCCCTCAGCCGGTTCCAATGTCCCAGCACGCCATGTCACCCCTTTAGGGGCCTTGTTTTCCCCTTCCACACTCCATCGCTCTCACCCACCACGCTGTCCTGGGAAAACTTTCAGCAGTTTCCTGTGTTACCTGCGCTTGTGGGCTCCCCACATTGGTTTTTGTTGTCCCAAGCAAACTACCCTAAGAGTGTGGAGGAGAAAAGGTACACTGGAGGCCGCCCCTGCAATCCCAACTGGACCTCGAGCCGTCCCTCCCTCTGAGGTTTCTCCATCTCCCGGGAAGCGATGTAGCGCCCAGCACAATGCAACCCCAAACCAGCAGCATCTCCAGGAACAGGCGAGGTTCCAGAGGGTAGGCAGGCAACAAGAGGGTTCCTTGCCCCTTGCCCCTTCACCTGATAGCCACAGCTGGGCTGATGGCACCACTCTGCCCTGTCGCTCTGGACATCGATAAGAACACTGCTCCAAGTCTCTCTGTCCCCCGCTGTCCGGAGGTGAGCGTCATCAGGGAGAGCCGCCCAACTGTTAATTGTTCACGCCTCCGCCAAGGCATTGCAAGATTCTGCCATAAGATCCGGAGACCCCCGGGAGCCCTGGCAGAAGGGGATAGTCCCCGCTAAAGCCCTCCTTGGGAAAACTCTGAGGTGCTGCCTTCCCTGCATCTATGGCAGGAGAAGCTCATGAGACAGCTGATGGTGAATCCTCCCAGGGACCAAAAGTCCCTTGTCTCCTGCGTGCCCTCCTCTATATCAGAGCCCCCTCTAGCCCCGGGACCGCACCCCACTCACAAGAAGCCTGTGCCTAAACAAAGCTCCACCCCCTGATGGGCCATGGAGATAATGGTCTCACAGCACCAAACCCAGCAGTGCATGTAGGCACAGAAAATAGGCTGACACCCACCCTAATCTTTGATTTTGCCCCCTCCCCAATAAATAACGTTGATTTTAAGTGTTGTGTCTGCTGTGTTTTATTATTTTTGTTTCTTTTTTTAGTCACATTGGCAATGATCATCCTGACAGTGCTCAAGATCAAACTGTGTTGGCTATGTGCAAGGCAAATACCCGACCCACTCTACTATTGCTTCGGCCCGTTTTTAAAAATTAATTCATTTTTTTTTGGCTTTTTGGGGTCACATCCAGCTATGCTCAGGATTACTCCTGACACTGCACTCAGGAATTATTCCTATAAGTGTCAGGTGACCATATGGGATGCTCGGAGTCAGCCATATGCAAAGCAGAGACCCTATGCACTATACTATTGCTCCAATCCCTGATTGCCAAACAATTTTTAACTTATGTAAATAAGGGAAATAAAGTCCCTTAATAAAATATAATAAAATGCTTATCTTCATTTCCATAAGTAATTTCTCAACTCTGCAATCTAAAGGATATTACATTAAATTTTATTTTATGAATAAAACTTGAAAAGAATCCTTTTCTAGTATATTCTGGAGTTTACGTAGAACAGTTAAGACATATAAATTTACCCCTAGATTTAATATAAATGCTCTAGCTTTCGAAGTTGTTCACGACGATTTGTAACAGGCATCAATATTCCAACTCCATTCCACCACCACTGTCACCTTCCCTCCACCATTGTCTCCAATTTTCCAACCACCCTCAAGCCTGATTCCGTAGAAGGCCCAAAATAATTTATTTTATATTGCTTGTGATCAATAAATTGCTAACAGAATGATCAAAAATATTTCCTTAGAAGAAAATTAGTGTAATCTCACAATTATGACCTTTTATAAGGGATTACTGAAATGTTACAGGTTACGCCTCTGAGTTACTGTTTGGTTGGCCGAGATTGGTCTATTTTTCTTTTATGCTTTCTTTTTTTCAGGTCACACCTGGCAATGCTCAGGGGTTATTCCTGGCTCTGCACTCAGGAATTACTCCTGGCGGTGCTTAGGGGGCCATATGGGAGCTCGGGATAGAACCAGGGTTGGCCACATGCAAGGCAAATGCCCTACACGATGAACTATCGCTTTGGCCCCCGAGATTGGTCATTTCTATGTCACATCCTGTCCAACCTGTTGTGCTGATGAATTATCAGTGTTGCAGAGTTGGAGATGTCTTGCGGTCACAAAAGGTGGCCGCATGCTCTAGAAAGTCCAGAATTTTTAGCTGAGTGGTATAGCTGGAGTTTAGTGTTTAACTGGGTGGCAGCTTTGGGGACATGACTGCCTGGGTTCCAGAATCACAGGGAGGTGAGGGAAGGCGACCCTGAGGAAGCCTGGAGAGTTCAGTCAGGAACATGGCACAGCTGAGTTCCAGGAAGGCTCATTTCTGGGTGAGGTTCGGGCCCAAGAAAATGGAGTGAAGTCAGAGGCATGCCAGTGCCTTCGCAGTGTGGGATTGCGCTCACACTTTATTTGGCAAACTCCTGACACCAAGGTCAGGACTTTATTTCAAGGGTTTTCATTTATGTTTGTGGGGACGGCTGGGCCATACCTGGCAGTGCTCAGGAACTGTTCCTAAATCTGTGCTCAGGGATCACTCCTGGCAGGGATGAGGGGACCATATGCATTACAGATCAAAAGGAGTTTGGTTACACACAAGGCATTACCTTATCCCTGTATAATCTCCCCAGTCTCCAAAATGTTTCTAAAAACTTACCAAAGCAATATTGATAAGTGTTTAATTAAATGTGCATAAATATACTATTTTTTGGGGGACTTTTTTGGGTCACACCCAGAGATGCTCAGGGATTACTCCTGGCTCTGCACTCAGTAGTGACTCCTGGCAGTGCTTGGGCCACCATATGTGATGCCTGGGATCAAACCCAGGTCGGCTGTTTGCAAGGCAAATGCCCTCTCCACTGGACTATCACTCCGGCCCCCAAAATATTCTATTATACTCATTTTCTTCATTGCTAAAACCTGATATTCATAACATTTCAGGACAATGGAAAACAAGTGGCTTAGATTTTCTCACTTTGCAAGAATTTCCCATAAAAGAAGACAAAAATGGATCAAAAAAAAAACCACAGTTGAGGGAGTCATGGTTCCAAATGGTTTCAGAAAAGAAATCATCCAGAATCAAACTTAATTTTCTGCACTATGAAAGCAGTTTTTTTGTGGGAGTCAGAAACTGATGGAGCTCAGGGCTTACTCATGGATCAGTGCTCAGAGATCATTCCTGGCAGGGCTGGGGACCGTATGGGATTCTAGTTTCTGGTTCCAAATACAGTCAGCTAGCTGTATGCAGGGCAAATGCCCTACTTGCTTTAGCATCCTTTGACTCTTCTGAGAGGATTTCCATTGTTTGTTTATGGACCACACCAGGTGGGACTTGAGAGTCACTCCCAATGGCACTCAGGGCACCACGATATGCTGGGGATCAAATCTGGCCTGTAGCATCATAGTACACTAGACCTTTGGGCTATCTTTAGTGTGAGGGAATGTCTTTCAGCTTTTCTGTATTGTGCGCATCACTCAGTGGTGAAGCCATGTTCTGGACAGTGCGCCATTAGGTGTTTGTCGTGCATCATTTAACGGTGTGGCCGTGCTCTGGGACATGCACCATTAGGCATTTGTTGCACACAGTGGGGCTGAGTTTTGGGACGTGCACTGTTAGGTGTTTTGTTCCTGTGCTGGCACCATAGTTTCCTTTGTAAATCTAGAGCATTGCCCTCCTCACACCTTTGTTCCGTAGAGGAACCAGTGTTATGCACATGGTGAGTTGTTGACCGACATTTCATCATTATCATACATGACAAATATGGGTGTGTGTGTGTGTGTGTGTGTGTGTGTGTGTGGTTTTTGGCCCATACCCAGGAGTACTCGGAGGACCTTGAGGTGCTGGGAATGAACCCTGGGCCCCTGCTGGAACACTCAGATTGCTGGGCTCTCCTGCCCCATCACGTTTAGGCAGAGGACACAGAGCAAGCAGGATGGAGATGACAAGTATCTTCCCATATGTCTCTTCCTATCCTTAGAAGCTGGGCTCCTTGCAGTGATTCTCAGGGGTCCACTGGACTGTGGATTGTGGAACAGAGACTCGGATCCTTAGCTTCCTCCACGGTGCTGTGTGCTTGAAAATGACTCCGACTCACTATATGACCACTCCTCTCTAGAGCAGTGACAAACTTTCAGTATAGGACTTCGCTGCCCAGACTTCTCTGTTGGGTGACCATGGAGCTCTTGTTTTGAATAGACATAAAAAGTGTCTGGGGCTTCTAAAAAAGTCTCTTTAAAAGATAGAGACCCTGAAATTGGCTTCCAGCTGCTGCCTGGGATGCAGCAGTAATGGCTGGAGTTCTGGCAGCCATTTCATTCTTTATTATATTTTGGGGGGTGGAGGCAGTTAGACTTGCGCCCATGCAGTGCCTAGAGTCTAATCTAGGGCCCCACATGCAAATTTCGTGCTTAACCCCTTTGTACTATGCCCCTGGCAGCCACTTAACATGAAGAAAATGAGATGTTACTGGGGGCCGGAGCAATAGCACAACGGGTAAGGCATTTGCCTTAAACGCGCCCCGATCCGGGTTCGATCCCCGGCATCCCATGTGGTCCCCCGAGAACCACCAGGAGTAATTCCTGAGTGCAGTGCCAGGAGTAGACCCTGAGCATCGCCGGTTGTGACCCAAACAAGCAAAAAAAAAAAAGTGAGATGTCACTTAAGCATATAAAGATTACATGCACACACATGCACACAGACATACACAGACACACATGCAAATACAGATACACACAGGCATACACACAAGCCAGTGGTGCAGTGGGGCCTGAGCCACCTCCAGCAATGCACACCTCAGCAGCATGGACCTGAGGGTTTATTGCTCAGGCCCAGTGGTGCCCAGGGCCCACCAGTACTCAGTCTGCAGTTCTCAGTGGTCACACAATGCCAGGGACCAGAGTCGGGGTCGTGCACATGCTACGAACATGCTTTCCCACTTGAACCATTTCTGGCCCGACACCATCCTTAAGGTCAGTGAGCTGGAACTCATCAGGAGTCCCTAGGCTCTGTCCCATACATGGGAGATGAAGGATGTTTTCTCTATGATGTTGGAGGACAGATTTAGCTAATCTGGGAGCTTTGTTGTTTTGCCCACACCCAGCTTAATCTTATTTAAGTCAAGGTTCATTCTAATGAGACCTCTCTTCTATGTAAACACTGCTAGAGGGTGTGGCAGTTACAGAAGTAACTTGATTGAATAACTTCCTGACTTATACAGCTACTAAGACTTCTATATTTTCTAGATTGGGCACAGCTCCTCTTTATACCCACTGCACCCAACTTGGGACAGTTAGAATTTCCCAGGAGACTACCACCCTGGCTACGTTGAGACTATAGGAAGACTATAGGAAGGATCATACTAGTTTGCTCTAAGCAGGCAAGAGTGACCCTTTCAGTACATGAGAACAAGATACTCAGAATCACCCTGGTGCAGATAATAATAAGAAGGACCTTGTGGGTACCATCTAGATTACATGAAGCTCATGAAGTTAAGATGTATTACTTTATATCAGCCCTCTCTCTCTCTCTCCAGTGTTTTACATAAGAGATAATCTCCTAGTCCTTGTCATAACCTTTGTTTATACCTGCAATAAGGTGTGGCACTACACTCTGTTTAGGGTTCTTTGTTGACATGACAACCTCCCGATTGGACTACTTTGGTGTATATAAGGGGCTGACTTGAGGCCCCTTCACCTTTTGCCGTTTGGTTCCTCAGCCTTCAGCTTTTGGCTCCTGCGGCTTTTGGCTTTTGGCCTTTTGCTCTTTGGCCTTTTGCTCCTTCTTCTGGGTAGGACTCAGCTCGGTTGAGATCCTCTCTCTTTGGTGGGAGACTTAGGCTCTTTTGTATGGTCTAAGTTCAGACCAGAGCTAGAGCTTGTTCATTATATTGGAGTGCTGTGGAAGAGCTTTTGTACCATTAAAAGCCATTTTTTGGAACTGCACCGGACTTGTGAGTTTTCATCTGTTCTCCCGGCGTCCTCAGAGGTAGAAGACAACCTCTGTCCTGACACTATTGGGACCCCGCGGTGTTTCCCCGACACTATGAGATTTTGTTCTTTGCTATGTGTAACTCTCCCGGTGATGCACATCCCTGTCACCTTCTCAGGCAGAAAGACTGAATCTGCTAGAATCTCCATTTGGTTCTTCTGAGCTCGGGCCTGTGCCCTCATCCTCGTCTTTCTCGTGGATTCATACCTGGCCCCTCGTTATCCTTCCAGGCTCCAGACCCTGCTCTCAGCCTTCTATTGAGCATCAGAACAGCGGGTAGGGTGCTTACCCTGTATGCAGCCAATCCAGTTCAATCCTGGGATCCCATGTGATTCCCCCACCAAAAACAAACAAGGAAAACACAAGTAAAGAAAAAGAGTGGACTGAGTGGGTCCTGAGTGTTGTTCAGTGATTAGAGCACCTGCCTCAAATGTGTGAAAACTAAGATTCAACCTCCAAAACCGTGGAACAGAGCAAATGAGGAGCGGACTAATGGACCAGTCAGAGAGCTAGCCACTCACACTGCCTGCAGCCCAACTCTGGGTTACACCTTCCACCCACACCTCTGCCTGCACCCGAACTCTGGGTTACACCATTCACTCACACCTCTGCCTGCTGCCCATCTCTGCGTTACACCGTCTACTCACACTGCCTGTAGACCAACTCTGGGTTACAGTGTTCACTCACACCTCTGCCTGCTGCCCAACTCTGGGTTACACCGTTCATTTACACCTTTGCCTGTTGCCCAGCTTTGGTTTACACTGTCCACTCACACCTCTGCCTGTTGTCCCACAGACATGGGGGCAGAGCTGCTACTGGCTCTCCCTGTGCCCAGCCGCTCATGAGGAGCCCGGGAGGGATGGCGGGTTCTAGCCCTGGCCTGCCAGCCCTGCAGAGCCTCGCAACAAGTCAGACAACCCCCCCACTCCATGACGGCCTTCATTTTCCATACCCGGACTTCTCCTCCGCCAGGACTCCACCCAGCAGAACAGCCTATCACAGCCCTACTCATTGAGATCCACCCTGCAGCAGTCTTTTTTAAAATTTGGCCCAGGTATGCTGATCCAGAGACTCACAAACAAGGGGCAGAGCTGCTACTGGCTCTCCTTGTGCCCAGCCGCTCATGAGGTGCCTGGGAGGGATGGCGGGTTCTAGCCCTGGCCCGCCACCCCCGCAGAGCCTTCCAACAAGCCAGACGACCCCCCACTCCATGAGGGCTTCCATTTTCCACATCTGGACTTCTCTCTCGTCAGAACTCCACCCAGCAGACCAGCCTATCACAGCCTGGCTCGTGCAACTGCTTGGGGCCGTGCGGTTCATCAATAAATGCTGGATTTACAAAAGGGTAAAAGCAACAAGTGCTGGCGTGGATGCGGGAAAGGGGACTCTCATACACTGTTGGTGGGAATGTCGACTTGTACCACCTTTCTGGAAAACAATATGGACATTCCTCCAAAGACTGAGCTCCCCTTTGACCCAGCATACCACTCCTGGGAATATACCCTGGGAAGCCAAAAACAGACAGCGGAAACACAATCCGCACTTTTATTTTCATAGCAGCACTTTTCACAATAGCCAGAACCTGGAAACAACCAGTATGCCCGAGAACTGATGACTGGATAAAGAAACTGTGGTACATCTACACAATGGAATACTATGCAGCTGTCAGGAAAAATGAAGGTACGAAATTTGCCTATAAATGGATGGACATGGAAGGAATCATGTTGAGTGAAATTAGTCAGAAGGAAAGAGAGAGACATAGAATGACTGCATTTATTTGCATGACATAAATATACCAGGTGATCTTACCGAAAGTGGAAATTACCACAAGCGCATGGGAGTCAGAGGTTAGGTAAGATAGAGAAGGGAACATGTGTGAATAAATGTCAAAAGTTCTGATACCAACATAGAATTGAGCATTACATACAGACAAAAGAATGCAAATGATGGCTTCTAAGTGTATCGTAGAGTAACCCACAATGTGTGGGAGAAGGAGGAGAGAGAGAGGGAAAGAGAGAGGAGATAAAGAACCTGCCATTTAGGCAGGATGTGGGAGGGGGAGGGAATTGGGGACATGGGTGGTGGTTGAGGGGCACTGGTGGAGGGCAGGGGTGCTGGAACACTGTGTGACCGAAACCCCCAAGCGTGAACAACATTGTAATTGTATATCTCACGGTGGTATAATAAAATGTTAAAAAAAGTTGAGAGACAAGGAAACAATCCGACTTCATCAAGGGACGAATATATGAAAAAAAAATGCTGGATTTAGAGATGACTACAAGAGTATGCTACCCGCATGGCAGAGCCTGGCAAGCTACCCGTATCATATTTGATATGCCAAATACCAGTAACAATTATAGACCTCATTCCCATTACCTGATGGAATGGTTTGAGGCTCTTTATGTTCCTGCAGCAAGTAGGTGCCCTTGGGCTCTACTTGCATGAGATAGGACATATGGAGATGTGACTGGTGCCCGCTCCAGCAAATCGATGATTAACGGGAAGACAGTGATACAGTGATACAGTGGTTGCTGGATAGTATAAGGTAATTTGTGGGTCTTTTTTCCTTCTGTGTCTTGCAAACGGATGAAGCCAACAGGAAGGTCTAACAGCATGAGAAGAACTAATGGTTGGTTTGGAGAGGAGGGAGCCTCGGGACGTACATCAAGGCGGGATTTGTGCAGCAGGAGGCACTCACTTGAGAACTGAAGAGTTTAAACAGGAAGAATGATCCGATCAGTGACCCACACAGGAAGTTTACGCCAGAGGTCAATTCCACTGAGATGGGTTTTCCACTTCCTGTAATGTGCAGTCTCACAGGACTGGAAGAATAGTTTGACAAACATTCCCTTCCTCATTTCCTAGATTCAACTGTGTCAGCACTTTCTCTTCTTTGCCTTCATTTTCATTAAAACAATTTTCAAAGAAAGAACGCTGCAGGGACTCTCCCCTCCAACCTCTGGGTCTGATTTTTGGCCTGAATTTAGATGAGGTCCTGCTAACCAAGTGTACCTCTGGGCTGACTGAACTGGCTAGCAAGGTATTCTTTGTGTGTGTGTGTGTGTGTGTGTGTGTGTGTGTGTGTGTGTGTGTGTGTGTCTGTCTGTCTGTCTATTTGCTTTTTTGGGTCACACCCTGCGGTGCTCAGGGGTTTCTCCTGGCTCTGCACTGAGGAATTACACCTGGCAGTGCTCAGGGGACCATATGAGTTGCCGGGATCGAACCAGAGCCAGCATGGGCTGGCTGCGTGCAAGGCAAACGCCCTACCTGCTGGGCTATCGCTCCCGGTCCCACTACTGGCAGTCCTTGGTGGACCATACGGAATGCCAGGGATCAAACTCCGGACTCTGCACTAAGGGCAATCCTGGAGGCGCTTGAGGAACTTAGGGGATACCAGGAATCAAACCTGGGTTGGCTGTGTGCAAAGCAAGCAAGCAACCCTGTCTTGTGTTTCCAGCCCTTTGGACTGTTATTCTTTTTTTTTTTTTTTTTTTTGGCTTTTTTTGTGTCACACCCGGCAAAGCTCAGGGGTTACTCCTGGCTCTGCGTTCAGGAATAACTGCTGGCGGTGCTTGGGGACCATATGGGATGCAGATGATCTAACTCGGGCCAACACAAGCCTGCCGGGTGCAAGGCAAACGCCCCTACCTGCAGGGCTATCGCTGGGGCCCTGGAAAGATTACTCTTGCCATAACATGTAACACCTGGGCTGAAACTGTTGCAGAATGGAGTAGCCACTTACCTTTAATAAGCTCTACTTAACAATATCCTTTGCTGAAGATACTGCAGCTAGAGCAGGCCCTGTGGACCACTGTATGTGAGGGCCTGCATGCTGTGTGTGAAGCTGCTATGGTGCTTCGTGCTCCTTGTCCTTTTAAGCGGTTTAGGTGCGGGCAGAACCATTGAACACTGGGAGTGTCACTGGAGGCCTCGCCCTAGACATAATTCTGTGTATCTGTCTATGTATCTATCTATGTATTGTGTATCTATGTATGTATCTATGTATGTGTCTATGCATGTATGTATGCATGTATGTATGTATGCATGCATGCATGCATGTATGTATGTATGTATGTATGTATGTATGTATCTGTCTGTCTGTCTATGTATTTTGCTTTTTGGGTCACACCCGTGATGCTTAGGCGTTACTCCTGGCTGTGCACTCAGGACTTACTCCTGGCAGTGCTTGGGGGACCATATGGGATGCTGAGGATCAAACCTGGGTCAGCCATGTGTAAGGAAAACACCCTACCTGCTGTGCTATTGCTCCAACCCCCATAATTTTTTTTTTTTTTTTGGGTCGCACTGGGCAATATTCAGGAGATACTCCTGGCTCTGCACTCAGGAATTACTCCTAGAAGTGCTCGGGGACCATATGGGATGCCGGGATCAAACCCTGGTTGGCCACATGCGAGGCAAATGCCCTACTCACTCCAGGCCCAATTGAGGGAACCAATTGTGGCTCTTGAGGTAGCTTCTCACCTCTAAGCTTTTCTTTTTCTGGGAGAAATTATTTTTCCATGACTCATTTAACAAATGGTTAATACCCAAGATATATGAAACACTGGTAGAACTCTAGAAAAAATACACAACCTTATCAAAAAATGGGGAGAAGAGAAAACAAATTTCTTCAAAGAAGAAATACAAATGTCCAAAGACATATGAAAAAGTTTTTTGCATTACTATTCATCAGGGAAATGCAAATCAAAAACAATGAGATACCCTCTCACACCACAGAGATGGGTACATGTCACCCCCCCACACACACACACATACAACCCATCACTGATGGTGGGAATGTCGACTGGGCAAGCCTTTTATGGAAGGCAATATGGGCATTCCTCAAAGTCTTAGGATTTGAGCCTCCATGCAATCTAGCAATTTGGCTTTTTGGAATATACCCTCAGGGCCCAAGAACAATGCAGAAAAGATACTCTTGTTTATCACAGTACTGTACACAATAGTCAAATTCAGGAAACAAACCTAGTGCTGAGAACAGATGACTTAATAAGGAAGCTGTGGTACATCTACACAATGGAATACTACTCGGTTGTAAGAAATCATGAAGTCATACTACCATGTGCATGGACCTGGAAGTACCATGTTGAGAGCAGTTATGTGTACCTAGGTCGAGAAGTAAATACGATGAACGACCTAAAACCTGAGCTGCACAGGAGGAAGAGTGAGGCATGGAACACCTTCAAGAGCATCAAAGAAATAGCAAAAAGGACAAAGAACCTCTGGCTCCGGGCACCTCTCTTCAACTCCACCATTCTCTCTGCATTAACATACACCTCAGAGAACTGGGCCCTATGAAAGCAGGGTGAGAACACTATTTGGGTTTCCCAAAGAGGAATCGAAAGAGCTATGCTTGGAATATCACGTTTCACTCAAGTGAGAGAAGGAATCCGGGGATTCGACCTGTGTCAAAGATCCAGAGTCAGGGATGCTGTCTCGTTTTCCAAGGCATCGGAAATCAGATATACTGGACATGTGTTGCAGGACTCCTAAGGGCCGCTGCATCTGCTCTGGATTGCCTCCCCGTAAATCACTCCGTAGATAAAGGGGTAGTCTATATGTGGCAGTTTATCCGACCATGTATGCTGTACTAGCTGGTATAAATATTCTCCCATGCTATCACAATCATCGTGGGACTAGCTAGATCTTACCAGCATATTAGCCTGGCCACGTAAGGACACCTAAGTAATTAGACCAGAGAGAAATGCTGTTTGCTTCCAAACAAACAAGCATGGCTCCCTGATAAAATATAAAACTACAATGAAGTAGAGGAGACTTGTGAAGGTTTGGAGAAATATTTAACTGGCATTGGTGTTGGTCTTTGGAACAGCGACTTGCCATCTCAGAAACCCCCTTCTCTACATTTCAAAGGCATTCCTGCTCAAAACATGAGCACAGTAAAGGCCCCAGGTGAGATGCAGGGAGGGACTACCTGAGGGCATTGGACCCTCCCTGCTTTCCATAACAATGGGAGGAAGGTCTGAGTTGCGGGGGGGTATAAACTTGCCAGTTCCCGCTCTCCCGGGCTTCTTCTTCCTGGTGGGATCTCGCCTTGTGAGCGTTTTCCCCTTGGAAGCTTTTCACATGGTGGTCGCCATCTTGGCCTACACGTGGCTGGGGTTCTAGCCTGGAATCCTAAGCATCGGGTTTTTCCTTTTGCTGATTTGTATGCCTGAACCTGTGATAAGTAAAGCTTTTTAAAACCTCATCGAATTCCTGAGTGTTCATCCATTCCTCGCCGGCTTCGGAGGTAGAAGGGAACTTCGCTTCCCAGTACTGTCGGGGACCCGGCGAGGCGCCCCGACAGACATGGAATGTGATTTGGAGACGACCATGAACTAGAGCCATTACCTAGTGGATCCCAAGGATGTCAAAAGATCACGTGTCCGCCCACCTACAAGATGGTCAGACTTCTTCATCAAGACTTTGAATAAACGGATTTTTTTTTTTTTGCTTTTTTTTAAGGGGGTGGTGGGTCACAATCGGCAATGCTCAGGGGGTTTCTCCTGGCTCTGCATTCAGGAATTACTGCTGGTGGTGCTCCAGGGACCATATGGGGATGCCGAGGATCGAAACCTGGCCGGCATGGGCTGGCCAAGTGCAAAGGCAAACGCCCTACCCGCTGTGCTATCGCTCCGGTCCCTGAAGGAATGGTTTGAGGCTCTTCATATCCCTGAAGCAAGCAGATGCCATTGGGCTACACTGGCACGTGATAGGGTTAAATGGAAACATTACTGGCGACCCCTCAAGCAAATCGAACAATAAAGGAATGTCAAGTGATTAGTGTTCAAATGATTCTGAGTGTCTTGTCCTCTGTATATTGAAAGGGTCATGCTAGCCTGCTTGGGGGCAAACTAGTATGATCCTTCCTTTAATCTTAAAATGGTAGTCTCAAAGTAGCCAGGGTGGTGGTCTTCTGGTAAGTTCTAGCTATTTCACGGTGGGACCAGTGGGTCTTAAGAGGGATTGTGCCCAATCTAGATAACATTGAAATCATAGTAGAGATTATAATAATATTTCAGAAGTAATTAATTTAGAGTAAATATGGCTCCTGTATCTGCCACACCCTCTTTAGAGTTTACACAGAAGACAGATCTCATTAGCATGAACCCTGGCTTGTATCACTTGTAATCCTTGTCTTCTCGTTGTTCATCAATTTGCTTGAGCGGGCACCAAGCAAACCATTCGTTCAGGTCATGGAAATGAGGTCTATAATTATTACTGTTTTTTGGCATATCAAATATGAACCAGATAGCTTGCCAGGCTCTGTCATTTGGGTGTATACTCTCAGTAGCAGGCTCTCATCTAGTGCATTTACTGATGAACCACAATGGGGAGAGATCAGCTTTTTTTCGTGGGTGGAGCTCTGACAAGCTGTGGGGTCTGGATATTGAAAATGGCCCTCATGGTGTGGGGGTTCCTCTGGATTCTTGTGAGGCTCTATTGGGATGGCAGGTATGACTAGAACTCACCTTCCTTCCTGGACGCATTTAAATAAAATAAAAATGGAAAGACACAAGGACATTCACTAATAAGGGATCTTAAAAAGATAAATTAAGAAAAATAAGGTAAAAAATTCGTGAATTAGAAGGATAGTAGCAAAATTATGAGGGTTTTAAAACCTGAGTTATCAAAAAAAAATTGGTGAACTCTGAGGATACGTTGAAAAACTATCCAAAATAATGTACTTTTAAAATATTTCCTAATTTTTGAAAAAGAGAAGCAACAGGTATCCTTGAAGGCAGTGTGAGACTTACAGTTTTCTTTCTACACCAAATTTGTGAACACCTGGTTTCATGTTCACCATAGGATGCTGTGAAGCCATGTATATGCCTGATTGTCAAATCTACCCAAATTACAGCGGGGTTTTTCATAAGGGAATGAGTTGGTGAGAACCAAGCCAAGGCTTCAGAGGGTCCAGAGGGCCCAGGAAAGAGCTGGGTTCTGTACACAATAAGCAGTGGCCTTCACGGGATATTGCCCATGATAGGAGGATGGGGGAGTTGGGAAACAAGATGGCAGCTAGATCGGAGGGACTTAGAGAAAGAACCCCTGAGAGTGGAGAATCAGTTGGTGTCAGGGTGGGGGAGGGTGTGTGCACCTGGCCCTGCAGAACCTTGGGGGGGGGTTCTCCCATCCTTTGTGATGCAGACAGAGCGATATAAGGCAGAGGCAGGAGCTCACATGTCAGTTGCCTCTGGCAGCTTATGGCCATGATGATGGACCTTGGTATATATACTCTGATCCTTTTTCTGAGAACACAAGTTGACATTTACTGGAACTTAGGTTCAAACCTCCTAAGCAGTGATCCCACACCCTTTTTCTTGTACGTGCTGGGACTCTACAGTCTCCAAAATGTTTCTAAAAACTTACCAAAGCAATATTGATAAGTGTTTAATTAAATGTGTATAAATATACTATTTTTGGGGGACTTTTTGGGTCACACCCAGAGATGCTCAGGGATTACTCCTGGCTCTGCACTCAAGAGTGACTCCTGGCAGTGCTTGGGCCATCATATGTGATGCCTGGGATCAAACCCAGGTCGGCTGTTTGCAAGGCAAATGCCCTCTCCCCTGGACTATCACTCCGGCCCCCAGGTAGGCGGCTCCCCAGAAGCGGGAATCACTGGGAATTCGTCAGATGGAGTCAGGGTTCGGCCATTCCCCTCTCCATTTTGTCGAGCCTGGTGGCCCCGCCCAGGAGCTGCCCTCGGGCCGCCAGTCATAGCATGAAGAGACTCACAAGCGGCTCGGGAGGCTGGAACTCCGCTCGCCTCGGGCCCAGCTGAATATAGGACCCCAGGAGGGCGGAAGGGTTTTGGGAGTGGGCCCGTCACCTCTGGGGGCCCCGAGCAGCCGGATGAGACTCCGCCCATCACACTAGCCACCATTTTCGCTGTCCGGACGCTGGGAAACTGCCTCACGACCAGATTAACAGAGCAAAACCAGTTCGAGCCCAGGTCACGCAGCCGCTTGCAGCCGCGTGGTCCATTAAAAATAGTGGAAATAGTGATGTCTTTTAATGCACCGCATTCCACGATGTGCAGGAAAGTTTGGCGGGAGGGAGAGATAAAGAGGAGAGAAATGACATGCAGAATCCGCCAAGTAGTTGAGGTGTGGGAGGGGGGGGGAGGGGGGGGACATTGGTGATGGGAGATGGGTTTGGGTGGAGGGATGGGTGTTGGAACACTGTGGAAACAAAACTCTACATGAGCATCTTTCAATTTTATGTCTAAAATGGTGTAATAATATTTGGGGGGGTAAATAATAAAATAAAATAAATTAAAAAAAAACTCTGTAGGGAATATTAAATGCCCAAAGGCAATAGAAACAAAGAGCAGGAGAACTGGTCTCAGTAGTAGGAAGCTTGAGAATGTGGTGAGAGGGAGTGGGGATAAATCAGGGAAGGGAGACTGGGGACCCTGTTGGAGGGAAATGGACTCTCGTTAAGGAATAGATATTGGAACTGTTGGGGAGGTGCTGGGGTCCCCAACAATATCAGCAAATGAGTTCTCTTCTACCTCCGAGGCCAGCAGGAATGGATGAAAACTCATGAATCCAGCACAGTTCCACAAGTCTTTTAATAATTATCAATAATAGAAGAAGCCCTGCAACTACAATCCAAGATAATGGGATTCCTCAGACCTCTAGCTCTTGGTCAGAACTCTGACCAGGCACTCGGACCAAGTCTCCCACAAAGTGGATGGATGTACCTCAAGTCAGTCCCTTTTTATTTCCAAAAGTAATAATCTTATCTTCAGGTTAGTGTCAACAAAGATCAATGAATTAGTTTCTAGGTGTAGATGTAGGGTGGTGTCACACTTGTTTCAGGTCTAAGGAAATGGTTTTGCCAGAGAATAGCATTAGTCCCTAGCATTAGTCCCTCATTCAACGTGGGTCTCCTTGCTTTAACACTGGACCAGACTTCGACCTCCAGGACTGAATTTGAAACTCAGCCCCAGTCTCATCAACAATACCTCGTGACTTGGCAAATCTACAATACAGTGACCGGATGACATGTCCAACCTGACCAGCACAACCTGGCTCCCCACCCTCATCCTGGACATGTGTGAACCCCAGGCAAATTGTGATACCTTTATCGGACTCAATGCTTAAAAAGACTGGGGAATCTAGCGATTTTATTTTAAACTATGAGGATGTGGTACCATGGGGATGGTGTACAGGTTAAAGTAAAAAACAGGTGGAGGAGGGCTTTAGGTGAAGGATTTTGTTAATCATATTGTTTTCATGTTGATCATATTGTTTTCATGGTAATCATACGGGAGCTGCAAGAAGAGTAAGGTAGAGGGAATCTGCCAGCTCTGATGGGACTGCTTGTTATCTTAATGCTCTTTGGGCCCTGCATTTTCAATCAATTTAAATAAAGCTTATATTAAATTTTATGCTTAGTCAGGCCATGGGTGCTCTCT
Organism: Cryptotis parvus; assembly: GCA_021461705.1. Lineage (NCBI taxonomy): Eukaryota > Metazoa > Chordata > Mammalia > Eulipotyphla > Soricidae > Cryptotis > Cryptotis parvus. The sequence continues at coordinate 35,126 of JAJIBD010007261.1, read as the reverse complement.
CCAAAACCCAGCCCAAGAATAGTACATGGGTATTCAGGAGGACACTATGTAGGGCAGCTGCTGGGCTAGTGGGTAAGTCCTTCTCAGGGAGAGGCAATGTAAGACAGGCTTAGCCCCTATGCCCTTGTGTAAAGTTGTATGGTATGCCACCTACAGCTGCCTCCATTTTTTAATAAAAACAAAAGGGGGATATGTTGGGTTCTGAGCTGCTAGCCTTAGGGTTCAGCACTTTCCCAGCACAAGGCCCTAAGGGCAGGACCCAGAAATGGCCCTGCCCATATGGTTACACCCAAAACATCTGTGCTTATCTGAACTAAGGTGAGGCAGAATGTGCCTAGCCTTCTGACCTCTGATCACAGGAATATGTAACTCAATGATTATGACCTTGCAAATGTTACCTCACAAATGCTAAATCTGTGATTGTTTTCTGTTGCAATGGCCCAGGAGCTTGCAAATGCCATGCGATTTGTGCTTGTATTCCCTCCACCCAAATATTGTATAAAAGGCTTAAACTGTGCTCAGTAAAATGAGTACTGCTATCCAGAAATAAAAAAAACGGAGACGAGAGAGAGAGAGAGAGAGAGAGAGAGAGAGAGAGAGAGAAAGGGATGGTATAAGGAAATATATCTCAATAGATGTGTTGTTGCAGGACACCTAAAAGCCTAGGCCTCTGCATCTGCCCTGGATTGCCTCCAGCCGGTCACTTCATAGATAGGGGGATAGTCTGAATGTGGCAGTCTTATCTGACCAGGTATTCTGTTACTGGCTGGTATAAATATTCTCTCATGCTACCACAAGCATCGTGGGACTAGCTAGATCTTACCACATATCTGCCTGGCCACGTTGGATCTCTAAGTAATTAGACCAGAGAGAAATGCTGTTTGCCTCCAAGCAAGCAAGCATGGCTCCCTAATAACTCAAAGGCAACTAAAATACAAAACTACCGTGAAGTAGACGAGATTCTTGTGAAGGCTTGGAGAAATATTTAACTGGCATTAGTATTAGTCTTTGGTACAGAGACATGCCATCTCAGAAACCCCCTTCTCTAGCCTATAAAGGCAATTCCAGGCAGATCTTGGCTTAAGTTATTAGGTGAGGTGCGGGGAGAAATTACCTGAGGGCATTTGATCCTTCCTGCCAGGGGATGTTATATATGGCTTGTAGCTTCTCCCAGCTCTGTTAGGAGGCTTTGAATTAGCTCTGGGTCCTTATAAACAACCAGATAGCTCTGGGTCCTTATAAACAACCAGATGGTCTCCTGAAGTTGCTACATTCTATGGAGCTGTTTTCCTGTTTTCATCTCTAGATAGCCCAGCCCAGAATGGGCTCGGCTGGGGTGTTTGGGCAGATATCTAGCTATAAAATAAGCTGCAAGAAGAAAGAAGCTCTCTCTTTTTTCCCCTTTTGCCATTTCGGCTTCCCTTGGTGTTTTGCTTCTCTGTCCTCTCCATTCTCTGTTGGGCCTCAACACGTGGTGGCAGCCATTTTGGCCTACACCTGGCTGGGGCCTAGCTAGGAACCCAGAGTCTGGAGGTTTTCCCTGCTCTTGGATGGTATATTGGATCCTGTGATAGTAAAGCCCTTTTTAAAACTACATTGGATTCCTGAGTCTTCATCCATTCCCCGCTGGCTTCGGAGGTAGAAGGGAACTCGCTTCCTGACACTGTCAGGGACTCCGGCGGTGCTCCCTGACATCTGGCGTCCCTGGGTGGGCACCCCTGCAGATGTGTATTCATGGGGAGAAACATCATAATTTCTTTTTTTTTTTTTTTTTTTGCTTTTTGGGTCACACCCGGCAATGCTCAGGGGTTCCTCCTGGCTCTGCAATCAGGAATTACTCCTGGCGGTGCTCGGCGGACCATATGGGATGCCGGGATTGAACCCAGGCCGACACAGGCCAGCCGCGTGCAAGGCAAATGCCCTACCTGCTGGGCTATCGCTCCGGCCCCAAACATCATAATTTCTTGGGCGTTATACAATCTAGTTGATACCCAGAGAGTCCGTATTTATAATATACACCAGGGTGATTCTGGAAAACCAGCAAGACAATTCTACTGTCCAAGAAAGGAGACATCCACGACATTGGCAACTATCGCCCCATCTGCCTATTGTTCGTCATCTACAACCTGTTCACTTGAGTCATCCTGAACAGGATTGGCAGAACATTAGATGAAGGACAGCCATGTGAGCACGCTGGCTTCCAAAAAAGGATTCAGCACAATTGACCATATCCACACAGTAACCAAGCTCATGGAGGTTTGGAGGGTGTTCAAGATGCCGCTCTGTCTCACGCTCATTGATTTAAAGAAAGCCTTTGATTCTGTGGAGACCAAAGTGGTCCTCGAAGCCCTAGCCAAACAGGGTGTTCAAACCCAATACATAAAGATCATTCATGAGCTGTATTACGAATTCACCATCAGGATCTCACCATTCCACTAGGGAGTAATCATTGATGTCAAAAGAGGGGTTCAGCAGGGTGATACCATTTCACCAAAACTCTTCAGCACCACCCTCGAGAACATCATGTGACAATAAGAATGGGAAGGAATGGGAGTGAAGATAGACGGTCGCAACTACACCACCTCAGCTTCGCCAATGACATCGTCCTAATAACACCTAACATTAGCCAAGCGACACAAATGCTGGCTGACTTCGACCGAGAATGTGGAAAGATAGGTCTACAGCTGAATCTCAACAAAACTATGTTCATGAGAAGTAAACTAGTTCCAGAGGCCCCATTCACTCTCAACGGAACAAACATCTCTGAATGCAGCAGTTATGTGTACCTAGGTTGAGAAGTCAACATGATAACGACCTAAAACCTGAGCTGCGCAGGAGGAAGAGAGAGGCATGGAACACCTTCAGAAACATCAAAGATATAGCTAAAAGGACAAAGAACCTCTGGCTCCTGGCACATCTCTTCAACTTCACCATTCTCCCTGCATTAACATACGCCTCAGAGAACTGCCCCGTATGAAAGCAGGATGAGAATGCTATTTGGGTTTACCAAAGAGGAATTGGAAGAGCTATGCGAGGAATATCTCTCACTCAAGTGAGAGAATGAATCTGGAGTTTCGACTTGTGTCAAAGATCCAGAGTCAGGGATGTTGTCTCGTTTTCCAAGGCATCCAAAATCAGATAGGCTGGGCATGTAATGCGATTTGGAGATGACCATGAACTAGAACCGTACCCTACAGGATCCCACGGATGTCAATAGATCACGTGACTGCCCACCTACCAGATGGTCAGAATTCTTCATCAAGACTTTGAACGAACTGGGTTTTTTTTTTTGCTTATTTTAAGGGGGGGTGGGTCACACCAGGCAATGCTCAGGGGTTTCTCCCTGGCTCTGCACTCAGGAATCACTCCCGGCGGTGTTCGGGGAACCATATGGGGTGCTGAGGATCGAACCCGGGCCGCCATGGGCTGGCCGTGTGCAAGGCAAATGCCCTACCCGCTGGGCTATCGCTCCGGTCCCTGAAGGAACGGTTTGAGGCTCTTCATATCCCTGAAGCAAGCAGATGCCATTGGGCTACACTGGCACGTGATAGGGTCAAATGGAAACGTTACTGGCACCCCCTCAAGCAAATCGACCAATAAAGGGATGTCAAGTGATCAAGTGTTCAGATGATTCTGAGTGTCTTGTCCTCTGTATACTGAAAGGGTGATGCTAGCCTGCTTGAGGGCAAACTAGTATGATCCTTCCTTTAATCTTAAAATGGTAGTTTCAAAGTAGCCAGGGTGGGGGTCTCCTGGTAAGTTCTAACCATCCCACGCTGGGACCAGTGGGTCTTAAGAGGGATTGTGCCCAATCTAGATAACATTGAAATCATAGTAGATAATATAATAATATTTCAGAAGTTATTAATTCAGAGTAAAAATGGCTCCTGTATCTGCCACACCCTCTTTAGTTTTTACACAGAAGAGAGATCTCATTAGCATGAACCCTGGCTTGTATCACTTGTAATCCTTGTCTTCCCCTTGTTCATCAATTTGCTTGAGCGGTCACCAGTAACATCTCCATACTTCCTTGTCACATGCTAGTGTAGCCCCAGGTCAACTGCACACTCCAGTAACATAAAGAGCCTCAAACCATTCGTTCAGGTCATGCAAAAGAGGTCTATAATTATTACTGTTTTTGGCATATCAAATATGAACCGGATAGCTTGCCAGACTGTGCCGTCTTGCCAGACTCTACTCTCAGTAGCAGGCTCTCATCTAGTGCATTTACTGATGAACCGCAATGGGGAGAGATAAGCTTTTTCTTGGGTGGAGCTCTGACAAGCTGTGGGGTCTGGATGTTGAAAATGGCCCTCATGGTGTGGGGGTTCCTCTGGCTTCTTGCGAGGCTCTATTGGGATGGCAGGCCATGACTAGAACTCACCTTCCCTCCTGGACGCATTTAAATAAAATAAAAATGGAAAGACACAAGGACATTCACTAATAAGGGCTCTTAAAAGATAAATTAAGAAAAATAAAGTAAAAATTAGTGAATTAGAAGGATACTAGCAAAATTATGAGGGTTTTAAAACCTGAGTTATCAAAAAAATTGGTGAACTCTGAGGATGCGTTGAAAAATTATCCAAAATAATGTATTTTTTAAATATTTCCTCATTTTTGAAAAGGAGAAGCAACAGGTATCCTTCAAGGCAGTGTGAGACTTACAGTTTTCTTTCTATATTACATTTGTGAACACTGATATATGACTTGGTCATTTTAACTGATTCAGCACCAGTGGTTAAAAATGGACCGAAACCAAACGATAAAATGGACTCTTTCTACTCGCACACTGAAGCACAGAAGAACTTTGGGTTGTTTTTGCACCACGCCTTGTGGCACTCAACACCTGCTCCTCACTCTCTCCTGGGGAATGACTCATAATGGAGCTCAGAGACCATATGGGGCACCAGGGCTCAGACCTGAGTTGGCCATGTGCGAGGCAAGTGCCCTTTCAATGGGACTAGCTCTCCGGTCTCGTGGAGAGAACTTTCAGAAAATACCTGGGTTCAGGTTCACCAGATTGGATGATGTGAAGCCATGTATATGCCTGATTGTCAAATCTACCCAAATTACAGCGGGGTTTTTCATAAGGAATGAGTTGGTGAGAACCAAGCCAAGGCTTCAGAGGGTCCAGAGGGCCCAGGAAAGAGCTGGGTTCTGTACATAATAAGCAGTGGCCTTCACGGGATATTGCCCATGATAGGAGGATGGGGGAGCTGGGAAACAAGATGGCAGCTAGATCGGAGAGACTTAGAGAAAGAACCCCTGAGAGTGGAGAATCAGTTGGTGTCAGGGTGGGGGGAGGGTGTGTGCACCTGGCCCTGCAGAACCCTGCGGGGTTCTCCCATCCTTTGTGATGCAGGCAGAGCTATATAAGGCAGAGGCACACGCTCACAGGTCAGTTGCCTCCTGGCAGCTTATGGCCATGATGATGGACCTTGGTATATATACTCTGATCCTTTTTCTGAGCACACAAGTTGACATTTACTGGAACTTAGGTTCAAACCTCCTAAGCAGTGATCCCACACCCTTTTTCTTGTATGTGCTGGGACTGAACTTCTTTTGTGTGGTTTACCTGATATTAAAATATTATTGGACTTGCCACAAGAAGAAAATCAAACAAAAGGTAGGAGTCAGATTCAGTGTCTGCGCGAGTTTGGGGGGTGGTGGTGGTGATGTCTAGTTTTCTTTGCACGACAAATTGTTTGCTTGGTTCATAGAAACACTGTCGTTGGCTTGTCTGAGGACAAGGACCTGATTCTCATGGGCGCACACTGTGGGGCAGGGACGAGGGCAAGACAGGGCTCTTGTGACCTCCAGACTATCTGGATACAGAGGCAGTTTCCCAACTTGGAAACCCCAACTCCTACTATGACTCAGAAGCTGCTTCCCTTAGTGGACACTCTAATATTCCAGAGAATAGAAATCTCCCAGCTCGACCACCATGGTTGGGAGGGGTGACATCAATCCTTTCCCCATTTTAGCTGTCAGGAGAGCAGAGGAGGCATTGAGGCCCTGGTCCTGACAACCCAGAACTTGGGTTGTGGCCTGACAGAGAATATAGCGCAAGGCACTTGCCTTGCACTTGGCCAACCCAGACTCAATCACCCGTGTCCCATATTGCCCTATGAGCACTGCCAGGAGTAATTCTTGAACACGGAAACAGGAGTAAGTCCTGAGCATCACTGCTGTAGCCCCACTCCACCTACACAAAGGAAAACCAATCCAGAATTTGGGTCCTGCCTAAAAACACCCCCTGCCAGGCTTTCTCCTGCTGTCAACATCAAAATCCTTGTGTGGCTCACAGAGAAAAACAGAAAATAGAAAACATTTGATCACATCTAAGAGACACTCTCACCTCTCTGTTCAGAGCAGGAGTTCTGTTGGATTTGGGTCTTGAGTGCCTGAGTGTCTGAGAGGGGAGTGAAGAGCTGGGTCTGAAAGCGCTCATTGATTTCTTTTTTCTTCTCCGTGGCAGGCCAAGGCCAGGAGGAGAAGGGGTGCAAGGCTGAGGGGTGAGTTTCTGCCTTTTCTACCTGTGCCCTCCCAGGGGACCTTTCCTCTCCTTTCCATGGTCTCTTAGGGTGGCCACTGCTTCCACAGGAAAGCAAGACACTCTGGGGTATGAGCGATAGCCCAGTGGGTAGGCGTTTGCCTAGCAAGCAGCCGGCCCATGGCGGCCTGGGTTCGATCCCTGGCATCCCATATGGTCCCTCTAGCACCGCCAGGAGTAAGTAACTCAAGAGTGCAGAGCCAGGAGTAACCCCTGAGCAATGCCGGGTGTGACACAAAAAGAAAAAAAAAATCGCAACACACTCAGATGAGGTTCTAGGGAAGGTGGTCACAAGCTGAGACACTGTCAGCTCTGCCCTGCTCTGTACACTAGTGATGCATAAAGGGACGAGGCAATGAGTGGCCCCTACTAGGTGGCCACCGGAGACAGTGAGGATACAGGACTCATGGCTCTGAGTCTGTCAGTGTACATGGAGTCGGCAGAGATTACGTGGAATTGGACACAACTTCCCCAGAGAAGGTGGCTCTGAAAGGACTTTGGAGGAAGCAACGGTTCCCATGCATCTGTGGTCCTTTACTCCTGCTTGAGTGTTTGACTCTCACAGAGAGGATCCCCAAGGTATCCCAGACGGGGCTCTGTGCCAGAGCCTTCTGTGACCGTCATTAACAGGTGCCATTCTCCCCTATACCTAGGTTTGAAGCAGTTTTATACCTGGGAGGCTGTGGCAGAGTTACAGAGAATAAAGCATTTGGGAGTTGAATGGGAGAAGAAGATGAGGCACATTAATCAACACAGGTGACTGTCTCTGCTCCTCTCTCTAACCCAGACTAAGGAGGGCAGTTGGCGTAGTCGTGCAGGTTCTGCACTAGGAACAGAGATGGGAAGGCAGCCTCCGGCTGAGGGGTGGCGCGCACTGGGAAGTCATGGGCGTGAGACAGGGCGGAGGGGACTCTTTCAGCATCCCACCACCCAGGTAGCCTGGCCCTGCCTCCCTGCTCTGTACCTCTATAACTCTTTCCTGTCTCCTGCAGCCCCTTGGAGCAATACAAGAACGATCCCCTCTTTGGGCATTTGCTGTGCATCAGCCCGTCCTGCAGGGTCTGCAGGAAGAGGAGCATTGGAAACCCTCAGGGGTGCCCCCGTGGCTACCCACCAGGCTTCTCCCCGTGGATCTTCTCAGCCTACCACGATCCCAGTGGCCCCTTCTTCACATCCTCTTGGGCCCGGCGGACTCTGCAGTGGCTCCCGGGAATCCAGGGCCTGTTCGGTGCTTGACTTCCCCCTCAGCCGGTTCCACTGTCCCAGCACGCCATGTCACCCCTTTAGGGGCCTTGTTTTCCCTTTCCACACTCCATTGCTCTCACCCACCACGCTGTTCTGGGAAAACTTTCAGCAGTTTCCTGTGTTACCTGCGCTTGTGGGCTACCCACATTGGTTTTTGTTGTCCCAAGCAAACTACCCTAAGAGTGTGGAGGAGAAAAGGTACACTGGATGCCGCCCCTGCAATCCCAACTGGACCTCGAGCCGTCCCTCCCTCCAAGGTTTCTCCATCTCCCGGGAAGCGAGGTAGGACCCAGCACAATGCAACCCCAAACCAGCAGCATCTCCAGGAACAGGCGAGGCGCCACAGGGTAGGCAGGCAACAAGAGGGTTCCTTGCCCCTTGCCCCTTCACCTGATAGCCACAGCTGGGCTGATGGCACCACTCTGCCTGTCGCTGTGGACATCGATAAGAACACTGCTCCCCGTCTCTCTGTCCCCCGCTGTCCGGAGGTGAGCGTCACCAGGGAGAGCCGCCCAACTGTTAATTGTTCACGCCCCCGCCAAGGCATCGCAAGATTTTGCCATAAGATCCGGAGACCCCCGCAGCCCTGGCAGAAGGGGACAGTCCCCGCTAAAAGCCCTCCTCGGGAAAACCCTGAGGTGCTGCCTTCCCTGCATCTATGGCAGGAGCAGCTCATGAGACGGCTGATGGTGAATCCTCCCAGGGACAAAAGTCCCTTCTCTCCTGCTTACCCTCCTCTATATCAGAGCTGTCCTCCAGCCCTCGACCGCACCCCACTCACGAGAAGCCTGTGCCTAAACAAAACACCACCCCCTGATGGGCCAAGGAGATGATGGTCCCACAGCACCAAACCCAGCGGTGCATGTAGGCACAGATGCATGTAGGCTGACACCCACCCTAATCCTAGATTTCCCCCCCCCCCAATAAATAATGTTGATTTTAAGTGTTGTGTCTGCTGTGTTTTATTATTTTTGTTTGTTTTTGAGTCACACCTGGCAATGATCAAGGATTACTCCAGGTTCTGCACTCAGGAATTCTCCCGACAGTGCTCAAGATCAAACTGTGCTGGCTAAGTGCAAGGCAAATACTCTACACACTGTACTATTGCTCTGGCCCATTTTTTAATATTATTTCATTAATTTTGGCTTTTTGGGGTCACATTCAGAGATGCTCAGGATTACTCCTGACACTGTACTCAGGAATTATTCCTATAAGTGTCAATTGACCATATGGGATGCTTGGGTCAGCCACATGCAAAGCAAAGACCCTCTCCACTATACTATTGCTCCAATCTCTGATTGCCAAATAATTTTTAACTTATGTAAATAAGGAAAATAAAGTCCCTTAGAAACCAAAAATACGCAGCAGAAACACCATCCCTACTTTTATGTTCATAGCAGCGTTATTCACAATAGCCAGAATCTGGAAGCAACCAGAGTGCCCGAAAATCGATGACTGGATAAAAAGCTTTGGTACATCTACACAATGGAGTACTATGCAGCTGTTAGGAAAAATGAAGTTATAAAATTTGTCTATAAATGATGGACATGGAGAAGATTATGTTGACCGAAATTAGCCAGAAGGAGAGAGACAGATACAGAATGACTGCATTTATCTGCATAACATAAATATATATGTACATATTATGATACCAATATCCAAGGTCAAGTGAAACATATATCAGGAGGTCTTGTCAAAGGTGGAAATTATCACAAACGTGTGGCAGTCAGAGGCTAGGTAAGACAGAAAATGGAACAGTGTGCTAACAATTGTCGAGGGTACTAATGCCAACCTAGAACTGAGCATTAAATACAGGCAAAAAGATACACATGACAACCCTTTAATGTATGTTCTGTAATCCATAGTCTGGGGGGAAGGAAAAGAGAAGGAGAGAGAAATGGAAAGAAATAAAGAACCTGCCATGGAGGAGGGCTGGGGGAGAGGGGAGGGGAGCCGGGGACATTGGTGGTGGGAGATGGGCACTGGTGGCTGGATGGGTGCTGGAACACTGTATGACCAAAACCCAAATATGAACTTTTTAATTGTATATCTTTGTAATTGAAAAAATAAAAAATTAAATAAAAAAAAAAAAGAAAATAAAGTCCCTTAATAAAATATAATAAAATGCTTATCTTCATTTATCTAAGTGATTTCTCAACCCTGGAATCCAAAGGATATTACTTAAATTTTATTTCTGAATAAAACTTGAAAAGAATCCTTCGCTAGTATATTCTGGAGTTTACGTAGAACAGTGAAGACATATAAATTTCCCCTAGACTTTATATAAACACTGTAGTTTTCGAAGTTGTCCACGATGATTTGTTACAGGCATTCAATATTCCAACTCAATCCCACCACCACTGTCACCCTCCCTCCACCATTGTCTCCAATTTTCCAACCACCCTCAAGCCTGACTCCATGGAAGGCCCAAAATAATTTATTTTATATTGCTTGTTATCAATAAACAGAATGATCAAAAATATTTCCTTAGAAGAAAATTAGTGTAATCACACAATTATGTCCTTTAATAAGGGATTTCTAAAATGTTATAGGTTAAGCCTCTGAGTTACTGTTTGGTTGGCCGAGATTGGTCACTTTTTCTTTTTATGCTTTCTTTTTTTCAGGTCACACCCGGCAATGCTCAGGGGTTACTCCTAGCTCTGCACTCAGGAATTACTCCTGGCGGTGCTTGGGGGGCCATATGGGAGCTGGGGATAGAACCCGGATTTCCACATGCCAGGCAAATGCCCTACCCGATGAACTATCGCTTTGCGCCGAGACTGGCCATTTCTATGTCACATCCTGTCCAACCTGATGTGCTGATGAATTATCAGTGTTGCAGAGTTGGAGATGTCTTGCGGTCACAAAGGTGGCCGCATGCTCTAGAAAGTCCAGAAATTTTAGCTGATTGGTATAGCTGGAGTTTAGTGTTTAACTGGGTGGCAGCTTTGGGGACATGACTGCCTGGGTTCCAGAATCACAGGGAGGTGAGGGAAGGCGACCCTGAGGAAGCCTGGAGAGTTCAGTCAGGAACATGGCACAGCTGAGTTCCAGGAAGGCTCATTTCTGGGTGAGGTTCGGGCCCAAGACAATGGAGTCAGGTCAGAGGCATGCCAGTGCCTTCGCCTTGTGGGAGTGAGCTCACACTTTATTTGGCTTTAACTTGGGGAGTAATCTATAAAAGCCGTCCTGACCAAAGGACTGAGCGCACATGCTGCATGGACACACATGCTGCCTGAGCCCATGTGGCCGAGCACATGTGGTGCCTTAGCACGTATGTTGCCCGCGATCTCCCCTCTTGAGATGTGTACTCTCTCTTAGTCTCTCTTTCTCTGTCCTCCCCTCTCCTAAAACTTCTTTAATAAAACCTGCTTTACTTCACTGCTTGTCGACTCCTGAAAATTCTTTTTTCTGCGAGGAAGACAAGAACCCTGAGACAACCCTGGGTAAGGCCTAGGACTGACTTTCCTTTCCTGCAAAGAGCAATTCTTCGCTCCAGACTGAGTCGTGGCCCCCCGAGAAATCTCGGTGGTGGTGATCAACTCCCGTGCCTAGGGATCAAGTGGACATCAGGTGTGGTTTGATGGCCACCTCATGGGGCTGGTGGGGCTTAGGCCCACGCCGTGCAGGGGCTCATTGCAGACTTTATCAGTCCTAAGCCTGCCCAGCGGGTCCTGGGTGGCAGAGGCGGCTAGGGGAGAAAGCAACCATCTCTCTCCCTATCCGGCCTCACATAAGTCACCCGTGAGGCCCACCTGCATCAGGGGAACATATGGGATGCCGGGATCATACGGGCCGTCACAGGCCGGCCGCATGCAAGGCAAACTGCCCTACCTGCAGGGCTAAACCTCTGGCCTTGGGGGTTATTCTTGCCATAACTTGTAACACCTGGGCTGAAACTGTTGCAGAATGGAAGAGGCCACTTACCTTTAACAAGCTCTACTTAACAATGTCCTTTGCTGAAGACACTGCAGCTAGAGCAGGCCCTGTGGACCACTGTATGCGAGGGCCTGCATGCTGTGTTTGAAGCTGCTATGGTGCTTCCTGCTCCTTGTCCTTTTAAGTGATTTAGGTGCGGGCAGAACCATTGAACACTGGGAGTGTCACTGGAGGCCTCGCCTGAGACATAATTCTGTGCATCTATGTATCTATCTATGTATTGTGTATCTATGTATGTATCTATGTATGTATCTATGTGTGTATGTATGTATGTATGTATGTGTCTGTCTGTCTGTCTGTCTGTCTATCTATTTTGCTTCTTGGGTCACACCCTGTGATGCTTAGGCGTTACTCCTGGCTCTGCACTCAGGAATTACTCCTGGCAGTGCTTGGGGACCATATGGGATTCTGAGGATCAAACCTGGGTCAGCCATGTGTAAGGAAAACACCCTACCTGCTGTGCTATTGCTCCAACCCCCACAATTTTATTTTTTGCTTTTTTTGGGTCACACTGGGCAATGTTCAGGAGTTACTCCTGGCTCTGCACTCAGGAATTACTCCTAGTAGTGCTCGGGGACTATATGGGATGCGGGATCAAACCCTGGTTGGCCACATGCGAGGCAAATGCCCTACTTACTGTACTAACACTCCAGCCCCTATTGAGGGAACCAATTGTGGTTCTTGAGGTAGCTTCTCACCTCTAAGTTTTTCTTTTTCTGGGAGAAATTATTTTTCCATGACTCATTTGATAAATGGTTAATACCCAAGATATATGAAACACTGGTAGAACACTAGAAAAAAATAAACGACCTTATCAAAAAATGGGGAGAAGAGATGAAAGTAATTTCTTCAAAGAAGAAATACAAATGTCCAAAGACATATGAAAAAGTTTTTTGCATTACTAATCATCAGGTAAATGCAAATCAAAAACAATGAGATACCCTCTCACACCACAGAGATGGGTACATGTCACCCCCCCCCCCCCCACACACACACCCCCATCACTGCTGGTGGGAATGTCGACTGGGCAAGCTTTTATGGAAGGCAATATGGGCATTCCTCAAAGTCTTAGGATTTGAGCCTCCATGCAATCTAGCAATTTGGCTTTTGGAATATACCCTCAGGGCCCAAGAACAATGCAGAAAAGATACTCTTGTTTATTGCGGCACTGTACACAATAGTCAAATTCAGGAAACCAACCCAAGTGCTGAGAACAGATGACTTAATAAGGAAGCTGTGGTACATCTACACAATGGATTACTACTCAGCTGTAAGAAATCATTAAGTCATACTACCATGTGCATGGACCTGGAAGTACCATGTTGAGTGCAGTTAGTCACAGGGAAAGACACAGAATGATCCCAGTCATCTGGAATATAAAAAACTCTGTAGGGGAATATTAAATGCCCAAAGGCAATAGAAACAAAGAGCAGGAGAATTGGTCTCAGTAGTAGGAAGCTTGAGAGTGTGGTGAGAGGGAGTGGGGATAAACCAGGGAAGGGAGACTGGGGACCCTGTTGTAGGGAAATGGACTGTAGTGAATGAATAGATATTGGAACTGTTGGGGAGGTGCTGGGGTCCCCAACAATATCAGCAAATGAGTTCTCTTCTACCTCCGAGGCCAGCAGGAATGGATGAAAACTCATGAATCCAGCACAGTTCCACAAGTCTTTTAATAATTATCAATAATAGAAGAAGCCCTGCCACTACAATCCAAGATAATGGGATTCCTCAGACCTCTAGCTCTTGGTCAGAACTCTGACCAGGCACTCGGACCAAGTCTCCCACAAAGTGGATGGATGTACCTCAAGTCAGTCCCTTTTATTTCCAAAAGTAATAATCTTATCTTCAGGTTAGTGTCAACAAAGATCAATGAATTAGCTTCTAGGTATAAATGTAGGGTGGTGTCACACTTGTTTCATGTCTAAAGAAATGATTTTGCCAGGGACTAGCATTAGTCCCTAGCATTAGTCCCTAGCATTAGTCCCTAGCCTTAGTCCCTCATCCAACATGGGGCTCCTTCGTCTTAACACTGGACCAGACTTTGACCTCCAGGACCTCCAGGACTGAATTGAAACTCAGCCCCAGTCTCATCAACCATACCTCGTGACTTGGCATTCTACAATCCTGACCTGCACAACCTGGCTCCCCACCCTGATCCTGGACATGTGGAACCCCAGGCAAATGTGATACCTTTATGGGACTCAATGCTTAAAAAGACTGGGGAATCTAGCGATTTTTGTTTTAAACTGTGAGGATGTGGTACCATGGGGATGGTGTATAGGTTAAAGTAAAAAACAGGTGGAGGAGGGCTTTAGGTGAAGGATTTTGTTAATCATATTGTTTTCATGTTGATCATATTGTTTTCATGGTAATCATACGGGAGCTGCAAGAAGAGTAAGGTAGAGGGAATCTGCCAGCTCTGATGGGACTGCTTGTTATCTTAATGCTCTTTGGGCCCTGCATTTTCAATCAATTTAAATAAAGCTTATATTAAATTTTATGCTTAGTCAGGCCATGGGTGCTCTCTCCAAAACCCAGCCCAAGAATAGTACATGGGTATTCAGGAGGACACTATGTAGGGCAAGCTGCTGGGCTAGTGGGTAAGTCCTCCTCAGGGAGAGGCAATGTAAGACAGGCTTAGCCCCTATGCCCTTGTGTAAAGTTGTATGGTTAGCCACCTACAGCTGCCTCCATTTTTAAAAAAAAACAAAAGGGGGATATGTTGGGTTCTGAGCTGCTAGCCTTAGGGTTCAGCACTTTCCCAGCACAAGGCCCTAAGGGCAGGACCCAGAAATGGCCCTGCCCATATGGTTTACACCCAAAGCATCTGTGCTTATCTGAGCTAAGGTAAGGCAGAATGTGCCTGGTCTTCTGACCTCTGATCACAGGAATATGTAATTCCATGATTGTGACCTTGCAAATGTTACCTCACAAATGCTAAATCTGTGATTGTTTTCTGTTGCAATGGCCCAGGAACTTACAAATGCCATGCTTTTTGTGCTTGTACCCCCTCCACCCAAATATTGTATAAAAGGCTTAAACTGTGCTCAGTAAAATGAGTACTGCTATCCAGAAATAAAAAAAAAAACATTGGAAAGAGAGAGGGGGAGAGAGAGAGATAGAGAGGGATGGTATAAGGAAATATATCTCAATAGATGTGTATTCATGGGGAGAAACATCATAATTTCATGGGCGTCATACAATCTAGTTGATACCCAGAGAGTCCGTATTTATAATATACACCAGGGTGATTCTGGAAAACCAGCAGAACAATTCTACTGTTCAAGAAAGGGAGACATCCACGACATTGGCAACTGTTGCCCCATCTGCCTGTTGTTCGTCATCTACAAGCTGTTCACTTGAGTCATCCTGAATAGGATTGGCAGAACATTAGATGAAGGACAGCCATGTGAACACGCTGGCTTCCAAAAAAGGATTCAGCACAACTGACCATATCCACACAGTAACCAAGCTCATGGAGGTTTGTAGGGAGTTCAAGATGCCTCTCTGTCTCACATTCATTGATTTACAGAAAGCCTTTGATTCTGTGGAGACCAAAGTGGTCCTCGAAGCCCTAGCCAAACAGGGTGTTCAAACCCAATACATAAAGATCATTCATGAGCTGTATTATGAATTCACAATCAGGATCTCACCATTCTACAAGGGGGTAATCATTGATGTCAGAAGAGGGGTTCAGCAGGGTGATACCATTTCACCAAAACTCTTCAGCCCCACCCTCGAGAACATCATGTGACAATAAGAATGGGAAGGAATGGGAGTGAAGATAGATGGTCGGCAACTACACCACCTCAGCTTCACTGATGACATCGTTCTAATAACACCAAACATTAGCCAAGAGGAACAATGCTGGCAGACTTTGACAAAGAATGGGGAAAGATAGGTCTACAGCTGAATCTGAAGAAAACTATGTTCATGAGAAATGAACTACTTCCTGAGACCCGTTCACTCTCAATGGAACAAACATCTCTGAATGCAGCAGTTATGTGTACCTAGGTCGAGAAGTCAACATGATGAACGACATAAAACCTGAGCTGCGCAGGAGGAAGAGGGAGGCATGGAACACCTTCAGGAACATCAAAGATATAGATAAAAGGACAACAAACCTCTGGCTCTGGAACATCTCTTCAACTCCACCATTCTCTCTGCATTAACATACGCCTCAGACACCTTGGTCCTACGAAAGCAGGATGAGAACGCTATTTGGGTTTCTCAAAGAGGAATCGAAAAGAGATATGCTTGGAATATCACGCCTCACTCAAGTGAGAGAAGGAATCCGGATTTTCAACCTGTGTCAAAGATCCAGAGTCAGGGATGCTGTCTCGTTTTCCAAGGCATCAAAAATCAGATAGACTGGATATGTAATGCGATTTGGAGATGACTATGAACTATAAGCGGTTACCTACTGGATCCCACAGGATGTCAAAAGATCACATGGCCGCCCACCTACAAGATGGTCAGACTTCTTCATCAAGACTTTAAACGAACGGGTTTTTTTTTTTTTTTTTTATAAGGGGGGGTGGGTCACAATCGGCAATTCTCAGGGGTTTCTCCTGGCTCTGCACTCAGTAATTACTGCTGGCGGTGTTCCAGGGACTATATGGGATGCTGAGGATCGAAACCAGGCCAGCATGGGCTGGCCAAGTACAAGGCAAACGACTACCCGCTGGGCTATCGTTCCGGTCCCTGAAGGAATAGTTTGAGGCTCTTCATATCCCTGGAGCAAGCAGATGCCATTGGGCTACACTGGCCCGTGATAGGGTCAAATGGAAACGTTACTGGCGCCCTTAAACAAATGGACCAATAAAGGGATGTCAAGTGATCAGTGTTCAAATAATTCTGAGTGTCTTGTCCTCTGTATACTGAAAGGGTCATGCTAGCCTGCTTGAGGGCAAACTAGTATGATCCTTCCTTTAATCTTAAAATGGTAGTCTCAAAGTAGCCAGGGTGGTGGTCTCCTGGTAAGTTCTAACTATCCCACGCTGGGACCAGTGGGTCTTAAGAGGGATTGTGCCCAATCTAGATAACATTGAAATCATAGTAGAGATTATAATAATATTTCAGAAGTTATTAATTCAGACTAAAAATGGCTCCTGTATCTGCCACAACCTCTTTAGTGTTTACACAGAAGACAGATCTCATTAGCATGAACCCTGGCTTGTATCACTTGTAATCCTTGTCTTCCCCTTGTTCATCAATTTGCTTAGCGGTCACCAGTAACATCTCCATACTTCCTGTCACATGCTAGTGTATCCCCAGGGCATCTGGTCACTCCAGAAACATAAAGCGCCTCAAACCATTCGTTCAGGTCATGGAAAAGAGGTCTATAATTATTACTGTTTTTTGGCATATCAAATATGAACCAGATAGCTTGCCAGGCTCTGCCGTTTAGGTGTATACTCTCAGTAGCAGGCTCTCATATAGTGCAGTTACTGATGAACCGCAATGGGGAGAGATCAGCTTTTTTCTTGGGTGGAGCTCTGACGAGCTGTGGGGTCTGGATATTGAAAATGGCCCTCATGGTGTGGGGGTTCCTCTGGCCTCTTGCAAGGGTCTATTGGGATGGCATTCCATGACTAGAACTCACCTCCCCTCTGGGCGCATTTAAATAAAATAAAAATGGAAAGAAACAAAGACATTCACTAATAAGGGATCTTAAAAGATAAATTAAGAAAAGTAAGTAAAAATTCGTGAATTAGAAGGCTAGTAGCAAAATTATGAGGATTTTAAAATCTGAGTTATCAAAAAATTGAGTGAACTCTGAGGATACGTTGAAAAAATTATCCAAAATAATGTACTTTTTAAATATTTACTAATACTTGAAAAGGAGAAGCAACAATATCCTTCAAAGCAGTGTGAGACTTACAGTTTTCTTTATACATCAAATTTGTGAACACCTGGGTTCATGTTCACCAGATAGGATGATGTGACATGTATAATACTGATTGTCAAATCTACCCAAATTACAGCGGGGTTTTCATAAGGAATGAGTGGGTAAGAACCAAGCCAAGGCTTCAGAGAGTCCTGAGGGGCCCAGGAAAGAGCTGGGTTCTGTACACAATAAGCAGTGGCCTTCACGGGATATTGCCCATGATAGGAGGATGGGGAGCTGGGAAACAAGATGGCAGCTAGATCGGAGGGATTTAGAGAAAGAACACCTGAGAGTGGAGAATCAGTTGGTGTCAGGGTGGGGGGAGGGTGTGTGCACCGGCCCTGCAGAACCCTGCGGGGTTCTCCCCATCCTTTGTGATGCAGGCAGAGCTATATAAGGCAGAGGAACGGAGTACAGGTCAGTTGCCTCTGGCAGCTTGTGGCCATGATGATGGACCTTGGTATATATACTCTGATCTTTTATCTGAGAACACAAGTTGACATTTACTGGAACTTAGGTTCAAACCTCCTAAGCAGTGATCCCACACCCTTTTCTTGTATGTGCTGGGACTGAACTTCTTTTGTGTGGTTTACCTGATATTAAGATATTCTTGGACTTGCCACAAGAAGAAAATCAAACAAAAGGTAGGAGTCAGATTCAGTGTCTGCGCGAGTTTGGGGGTGGTGGTGGTGATGTCTAGTTTTCTTTGCACGACAAATTGTTTGCTTGGTTCATAGAAACACTGTCTTTGGCTTGTCTGAGGACAAGGACCTGATTCTCATGGGCACACACTGTGGGGCAGGGACGAGGGCAAGACAGGGCTCTTGTGACCTCCAGACTATCTGGATACAGAGGCAGTTTCCCAACTTGGAAACCCCAACTCCTACTATGACTCAGAAGCAGCTTCCCTTAGTGGACACTCTAATATTCAGAGAATAGAAATCTCCCAGCTCGACCACCATGGTTGGGAGGGTGACATCAATCCTTTCCCCATTTTAGCTGTCAGGAGAGCAGAGGAGGCATTGAGGCCCTGGTCCTGACAACCCAGATGTTGGGTTGTGGCGGGCAGAGACATAAGCGCGAAGGCACTTGCCTTGCACTTGGCCAGCCAGACTCAGTCACCCGTGTCCCATATTGCCCTATGAGCACTGCCAGGAGTAATTCTTGAGCACAGAAATAGGAGTAAGTCCTGAGCATCGCTGCTGTAGCCCCACTCCACCTAGACAAAAGGAAAACCAACCCAGAATTTGGATCCTGCCTAAAAACACCCCTGCCAGGCTTTCTCCTGCTGTCAACATCAAAATCCTTGTGTGGCTCACAGAGAAAAACAGAAAATAGAAAACATTTGATCACATCTAAGAGACACTCTCACCTCTCTGTTCAGAGCAGTTCTGTTGGATTTAGATCTTGAGTGCCTGAGTTTCTGAGAGGGAGTGAAGAGCTGGGTCTAAAATGCTCATTGATTTCTTTTTTCTTCTCCGTGGCAGGCCAAGGCCAGGAGGAGAAGGGGTGCAAGGCTGAGGGGTGAGTTTCTGCCTTTTCTAGCTGAGCCCTCCCAGGTGACCCTTCCTCTCCTTTCCCTGGTCTCTGAGGGTGGCCACTGCTTCCACAAGAAAGCAAGACACTCTGGGGCCTGGCGATAGCCCAGTGGATAGGGCATTTGCCTTGCAAGCAGCCGGCCCATGGCAGCCCGGTTTCGATCCCTGGCATCCCATATGGTTCCCCTAAGCACCGTGAGTAGTAATTCAAGAGTGCAGAGCCAGGAGTAACCCCTTGAGCAATGCCGGGTGTGACGAAAAAAAAAAAAAAAAAAAAAAAAAGCTCAACACACTCAGATGAGGTTCTAGGGAAGGTGGTCACAAGCTCAGACACTGTCAGCTCTGCCCTGCTCTGTACACTAGTGATGCATAAAGGGATGAGGCGGTGGGTGGCCCCTACTAGGTGGCCACAGGAGACAGTGAGGATACAGGACTCATGGCTCTGAGTCTGTCAGTGTACATGGAGTCGGCAGAGATTCGTGGAGTTAAACACAACTTCCCCAGAGAAGGTGGCTCTGAAAGGACTTTGGAGAAAGCAACGGTTCCCATGCATCTGTGGTCCTTTACTCCTGCTTGAGTGTTTGACTCTCTCACAGAGGAGCATCCCCAAGGGTCCCAGACGGGGCTCTGTGCAGAGCCTTCTGTGACCGTCATTAACAGGCGCCATTCTCCTCTATACCTAGGTTTGAAGCAGTTTTATACCTGGGAGGCTGTGGCAGAGTTACAGAGAATAAAGCATTTGGGAGTTGAATGGGAGAAGAAGATGAGGCACATTAATCAACACAGGTGACTGTCTCTGCTCCTCTCTCTAACCCTGTCTAAGGAGGGCGGCTGGCGTAGTCGTGCAGGGAGCCACAGAACAGAGATGGGAAGGCAGCGTCTGGCTGAGGGGGGCGCACTGGGAAGTCATGGGCGTGAGACAGGGGCGGAGGGACTCTTTCAGCATCCCACCACCCAGGTAGCCTGGCCCTGCCTCCCTGCTCTGCTCCTCTATAACTATTTCCTGTCTCCTGCAGCCCCTTGGAGCAATACAAGAACGATCCCCTCTTTGGGCATTTGCTGTGCATCAGCCCGTCCTGCAGGGTCTGCAGGAAGAGGAGCATTGCAAACCCTCAGGGGTGCCCAGTGGCTACCCACCAGGCTTCTCCCGTGGATCTTCTCAGCCTACCACGTTCCCAGTGGCCCCTTCTTCACATCCTCTGGGCCCGGCGGACTCTGCAGTGGCTCCCGGGAATCCAGGGCCTGTTCGGTGCTTGACTTCCCCCTCAGCCGGCTCCACTGTCCCACACGCCATGTCACCCCTTTAGGGGCCTTGTTTTCCCCTTCCACACTCCATCGCTCTCACCCACCACGCTGTCCTGGGAAAACTTTCAGCAGTTTCCTGTGTTACCTGCGCTTGTGGGTCCCCTCATTGGTTTCTGTTGTCCCAAGCAAACTACCCCTAAAAGTGTGGAGGAGAAAGGGTACACTGGAGGCCGCCCCTGCAATCCCAACTGGACCTCGAGCCGTCCCTCCCTCAGAGGTTTCTCCATCTCCGGGGGCGAGGTAGGACCCAGCACAATGCAACCCCAAACCAGCAGCATCTCCAGGAACAGGCGAGGCGCCACAGGGTAGGCAGGCAACAAGAGGGTTCCTTGCCCCTTGCCCCTTCACCTGATAACCACAGCCGGGCTGATGGCACCACTTTGCCTGTCGCTCTGGACATCGATAAGAACACTGCTCCCCGTC
Organism: Cryptotis parvus; assembly: GCA_021461705.1. Taxonomy (NCBI): domain Eukaryota; kingdom Metazoa; phylum Chordata; class Mammalia; order Eulipotyphla; family Soricidae; genus Cryptotis; species Cryptotis parvus. Next base: position 14,230 of record JAJIBD010007261.1, on the reverse strand, counting down.
TCTCTGTCCCCGCTGTCCGGAGGTGAGCGTCATCAGGAGAGACCGCCTAACTGTTAATTGTTCACGCCTCCGCCAAGGCATCGCAAGACTCTGCCATAAGATCCGGAGACCCCCGCAGCCCTGGCAGAAGGGGACAGTCCCCCCTAAAGCCCTCCTTGGGAAAACCCTGAGGTGCTGCCTTCCCTGCATCTATGGCAGGAGCAGCTCATGAGACAGCTGATGGTGAATCCTCCCAGGGACAAAAGACCCTTCTCTCCTGCATGCCCTCCTCTATATTAGAGCCCCCTCCAGCCCCGGACCGCACCCCACTCACGAGAAGCCTGTGCCTAAACAAAACACCACCCCTGATGGGCCAAGGAGATGATGGTCCCACAGCACCAAACCAAGCGGTGCATGTAGGCACAGATAACAGGCTGACACCCACCCTAATCCTAGATTTCCCCCCCACCCCCAATAAATAACGTTGAATTTAAAAGTTTCATGTCTGCTGTGTTGTATTATTTTTGTTTGTTTTTTGAGTCACACCTGGCAATGATCAAGGATTACTCCAGGTTCTGCACTCAGGAATTCTCCTGACAGTGCTCAAGATCAAACTGTGTTGGCTATGTGCAAGGCAAATACCCTACCCACTGTACTATTGCTCTGGCTCCTTTTTTAAAATTAATTCATTAATTTTGGGTTTTGGGTCACATGCAGTGATGCTCAGGATTACTCCTGACTCTGCACTCAGGAATTATTCCTATAAGTGTCAAGTGACCTTATGGGATGCCCGAGTCAGCCACATCCAAAGCAAAGACCCTATGCACTATACTATTGCTCCAATCCCTGATTGCCAAATAATATTTAACTTATGTAAATAAGGAAAATAAAGTCCCTTAATAAAATATAATAAAATGCTTATCTTCATTTATCTAAGTAATTTCTCAACTCTGGAATCTAAAGGATATTACATTAAATTTTATTTTATAAATAAAACTTGAAAAGAATCCTTTGCTAGTAGATTCTGAACTTTACGTAGAATAGTTAAGACATATAAATTTCCCCCCTAGACTTTATATAAACACTAGTTTATATAATTATAAACTAGTACTTCTTAAGAATCCTTTGCTAGTAGAAAAGAATCCTTTGCTAGTAGATTCTTAACTTTACGGTAGAATAGTTAAGACATATAAATTTCCCCTAGACTTTATATAAACACTAGTTTATATAATTATAAACTAGTAGTTTTCGAAGTTGTTCACGATTTGTTATAGGCATTCAATATTCCAACTAATCCCACCACCACTGTCAGCTTCCCTCCACCATTGTCTCCAATTTTCCAACCACCCTCAAGCCTGACTCTATAGAAGGCCAAAAATAATTTATTTTATATTGCTTGGTATCAATAAACAGAATGATCAAAAATATTTCCTTAGAAGAAAATTAGTGTAATCACACAATTATGTCCTTTTATAAGGGATTACTAAAATGTTACAGGTTAAGCCTCTGAGTTATTGTTTGGTTGGCCGAGATTGGTTGTTGCAGGACTCCTCTAAGGGCTGCTGCATCTGCTCTGAATTGCCGCCTGCAAATCACTTCGTAGATAAGGGGGGTAGTCTAAATGTGGCAGTTATCTGACCATGTATGCTGTACTAGCTGGTATAAATATTCTCTCATGCTACCACAATCATCGTGGGACTAGCTAGATCTTACCAGCATATTTGCCTGGCCACGTAGGATCCCTAAGTAATTAGACCAGAGAGAAATGCTGTTTGCTTCCAAGCAAACAAGCATGGCTCCCTGATATACTCAAAGGCAACTAAAATACAAAACTACAATGAAGTAGAAGAGACTTGTGAAGGCTTGGAGAAATATTTAACTGGCATTAGTATTAGTCTTTGGTACAGAGACATGCCATCTCAGAAACCCCTAACCTACTCTATAAAGGCATTTCCAGACAGATCTTGGATCAAAACATTAGCATAAAAGGGCCTTGGTGAGGTGCAGGGAGGAATTACCTAAGGGCATTTGACCCTCCCTGCTTTCCATAACAGTGGGAGGAAGGTCTGAGTTGCAGGGGTATAAAACTAGCCTGCTTTCTCTCTGGCGCACTTCTTTTTGGGCTCTCACTTTGTGAGCACTCACCCCTTCTTGGGGAGTCTTGTCTTCTTCTCCTTTTACAGGGCCTATACAAGTGGTGGCCGCCATCTTGGCCTACACGTGGCTGGGGTTCTAGCCTGGAATCCTAAGCATCGGGCTTTTCCTTTTGCTGATTTGTATGCCTGAACCTGTGATAAGTAAACCCTTTTAAAACTGCATCCATTCCTCGCCGGCCGGAGGTAGAAGGGGAACTCGCTTCCCGGCACTGTCGGGGACCCGGCAGAGCTCCCGACAATTGGTCGCTTTTTCTTTTATGCTTTCTTTTTATCAGGTCACACCCGGCAATGCTCAGGGGTTACTCCTAGCTCTGCACTCACGAATTACTCCAGGCAGTGCTTGGGTGGCCATATGGGAGCTCGGGATAGAACCCGGTTTCCACATGCAAGGCAAATGCCCTACCCGATGAACTATAGCTTTGGCCCCGAGATTGGCCATTTCTATGTCACATCCTGTCCAACCTGATGTGCTGATGAATTATCAGTGTTGCAGAGTTGGAGATGTCTTGCGGTCACAAAGGTGGCCGCATGCTCTAGAAAGTCCAGAATTTTTAGCTGATTGGTATAGCTGGAGTTTAGTGTTTAACTGGGTGGCAGCTTTGGGGACATGACTGCCTGGGTTCCAGAATCACAGGGAGGTGAGGGAAGGCGACCCTGAGGAAGCCTGGAGAGTTCAGTCAGGAACATGGCACAGTTGAGTTCCAGGAAGGCTCATTTCTGGGTGAGGTTCGGGCCCAAGACAATGGAGTCAGGTCAGAGGCATGCCAGTGCCTTCGCAGTGTGGGATTGCGCTCACACTTTATTTGGCAAACTCCTGACACCAAGGTCAGGACTTTATTTCAAGGGTTTTCATTTATATTTGTGGGGACGGCTGGGCCATACCTGGCAGTGCTCAGGAACTGTTCCTAAATCTGTGCTCAGGGATCACTCCTGGCAGGGATGAGGGGACCATATGCATTACAGATCAAAATGAGTTTGGTTACACACAAGGCAAATACCTTATCCCTGTACAATCTCTCCAGTCTCCAAAATGTTTTTAAAACTTACCAAAGCCATATTAATAAGTGTTTAATTAAATGTCCATAACTATACTATTTTTTGGGGACTATTTGGGTCACACCCAGAGTTGCTCAGGGATTACTCCTGGCTCTGCACTCAGGAGTGACTCCTGGCAGTGCCTTGGGGACCATATGCGATGCCAGGGATCAAACCCAGGTCAGCTGTGTGCAAGGAAAATGCCCTCTCCACTGGACTATCACTCCAGCCCCCAAATATACTATTATCCTCATTTTCTTCATTATTAAAATCTGATATAACATTTCAGGACAATGGAGAATAAATGGCTTAGATTTTCTCACATTCCAAGAATTTCCCATAAAAGAAGATGGAAAAAGGATCACTTGGAAACCACAGTTGAGGGAATCATGATTCCAAATGGTTTCAGAAAAGCAATCATCCAGAATCAAACTTAATTTTCTGCACTATGAAAGCAGTTTTTGGTGGGGGTGGGAAACTGATGGAGCTCAGGGCTTATTCCTGGATCAGTGCTCAGACATCACTCCTGGCAGGGCTGGGGACCGTATGGGATTCTAGCTTCTGGTTTCAAATACAAGTCAGCTAGCTGTATGCAGGGCAAATGCCCTACTTGCTTTAGCATCCTTTGACTCTTCTGAGAGGATTTCCATTGTTTGTTTATGGACCACACCTGGTGGGACTTGAGAGTCACTCCCAATGGTACTCAGGGCACCATGATATGCTGGGGATCTAATTTGGGCCTGTAGCATCATAGTACACTAGATTTTGGGGCTATCTTTAGTGTGAGGGAATGTCTTTCTGCTTTTCTGTATTGTGTGCATCACTCAGCGGTGAAGCCATGTTCTGTACAGTGCACCATTAGGTGTTTGTCTTGTATCATTCAATGGTGGGGCCGTGCTCTGGGACATGCACCATTAGGCATTTGTTGCACACAGTGGTGCTGAGTTCTAGGACGTGCGCTGTTAGGTGTTTTGTTCCTGTGCTGGCACCATAGTTTCCTTTGTAAATCTAGAGCATTGCCCTCCTCACACCTTTGTTCCATAGAGGAACCAGTGTTATGCACATGGTCAGTTGTTGACCGACATTTTGTCATTATCATACATGACAAATATGTGTGTGTCGTGTGTGTGTGTGTGTGTGTGTGGTTTTTGGCCTATACGCAGCAGTACTCTGAGGACCATTAGGTGCTGGGAATGAACCCTGGGCCCCCTGATGGAACACTCAGATTGCTGGGCTCTCCTGCCCCATCATGAAGGCAAATTTAGGCAGAGGACACGGAGTAAGCTGGATGAATATGACAAGTATCTTCCCACACATCTCTTCCTGTCCTTAGAAGCTGGGCTCCCTGCAGTGATTCTCAGGGGTCCAGTGGACTGTGGACTGTGGAACAGAGACTCGGATTCTTAGCTTCCTCCACAGTGCTCTGTGCTTGAAAATGACTCCGACTCACTATATGACCACTCCTCTCTAGAGCAGTGACAAACTTTCAGTATAGGACTTCGCTGCCCAGACTTCTCTGTTGGGTGACCATTGAGCTCCAGTTTTTACCAGAAAAAAAGCAGAAAGACATTCCCTCACACTAAAGATAGCCCCAAAATCTAGTGTACTATGATGCTACAGGCCCAAATTAGATCCCCAGCATATCATGGTGCCCTGAGTACCATTGGGAGTGACTCTCAAGTCCCACCTGGTGTGGTCCATAAACAAACAATGGAAATCCTCTCAGAAGAGTCAAAGGATGCTAAAGCAAGTGTATGGGGTTTAAAAAAGTCTCTTTACAAGAAAGAGACCCTAAAACTGTCTTCCAGCTGCTGCTGGGATGCAGCAGTAATGGCTGGAGTCTGGCAGCCATTTCATTCTTTATTTTGGTTTTGGGGATGGAGGCAGTTACACCTGCACCCATGCAGTGCCTAGAGTCTAATCTAGGGTCCCACATGCAAATTTCGTGCTTAACCCCTTTGTACTATGCCCCAGGCAGCCACTTAACATGACGAAAATGAGATGTTACTGGGGGCCGGAGCGATAGCACAGCGGGTAAGGCGCTTGCATTGCACGCTTCTGACCCGCATTCAATCCCGGCATCCCATATGGTCCTCTGAGCACCGCCAGGAGTAATTCCTGAGTGCAGAGCCAGGAGTAGCTCCCTGAGCATTGCCAGGTGTGACCCAAAAAAGCAAAAAAAAAAAAAAAAAAAAAAGAAAGAAAATGAGATGTTACTTAAGTATATAACGATTACATGCACACACATGCACACAGACATACACAGACACACATGCACACACATACAGATACACACAGGCATACACAAGCCAGTGGTGCAGTGGGGCCTGAGCACCTCCAGCAATGCTCACCTCAGCAGCATGGACCTGAGGGTTTATTGCTCAGGCCCAGTGGTGCCCAGGGCCCACCAGTACTCAGTCAGCAGTTCTCAGTGGTCACACAGTGCCAGGGAACAGAGTCGGGTTGTGCACATGCTAAGAACATGCTTTCCCACTTGAACCATCTCTGGCCCGACACCATCTTTAAGGTCAGTGAGCTGGAACTCATCAGGAGTCCCTGAGTCTGTCCCATACATGGGAGATGAAGGATGTTTTTCTATGAGATTTTGTTCTCTGCTATGTGTAACTCTCCCGGTGATACACATCCCTGTCACCTTCTCAGGCCGAAAGACTGAATCTGCCAGAATCTCCATTTGGCTCTTCTGAGCTCGGGCCTGTGCCTGCCTCCTCGTCTTTCTCGTGGATTCATACCTGGCCCTCGTTATCCTTCCAGGCTCCAGTCCCTGCTCTCAGCCTTCTATTGAGCATCAGAACAGCGGGTAGGGTGCTTACCCTGTACGCAGCCAATCCAGATCGATCCTGGGATCCCATGTGGTTCCCCCCGCCAATAACAAACAAGGAAAACACAAATAAAGAAAAAGAGTGGACTGAGTGGGTCCTGAGTGTTGTTCAGTGATTAGAGCACCTGCCTCAAATGTGTGAAAACTTGGATTCAACCTCCAGCACCATGGAACAGAGCAAATGAGGAGGAGCGGACTAAGGGGCCAGTCAGTGAGCTAGCCACTCACACTGCCTGCTGCCCAACTCTGGGTTACCCTTCCACCCACACCTCTGCCTGCAGCCCATCTCTGGGTTATACCATCCATTCACACTGCCTGCAGCCCAACTCTGGGTTACAGTGTTCACTCACACCTCTGCCTGCTGCCCATCTCTGGGTTATACCATCCACTCACACTGCCTGCAGCCCAAATCTCGGTTACACTCTCCACTCACACTGCCTGCTGCCCAACTCTGGGTTACACCTTCCACTCACACCTCTGCCTGCAGCCCATCTCTGGGTTATACCATCCATTCACACTGCCTGCAGCCCAACTCTGGGGTTACAGCATTCACTCACACCTCAGCCTGCTGCCCAACTCTGGGTTACACCGCACTTTTACAACTCTGCCTGTTGTCCAGCTCTGGTTTACATTGTCCACTCACACCTCTGCCTGTTGCCCCAGCTCTGGGTTACACTGTTCTCTCACACTTCTGCCACCGCCCAACTCCGGTTTTACTGTCCACTTATACCTCTACCCATTGCCCCCAGCCCTGGGATGATCACGTTCACCCCTTACAGCTGAGGCTGATCTCATTGAACTGATTTATGCAGGGGCCAGAGAGATGGTATAGTCAGTAATGCACTTACCTTGCAAACTGCCAGCCCAGGTTTGATCCTCAGCGTCCCATATGGTCCCCAGAGCTCGCCAGGAGTGATTTCTAAGTGCAGAGCCTAAGCACCTCAGTGTGAGGCCCCAAAAAAATATATATATAAACAGCCACAAAAAAGTGGTTTCTACAGGCTGCTGACTCTGCCAGTCTGTCCCCTTTACTGGAAGTGAAAGTCACACACTGGGTCAGCCGGATGGGCAGTGCCCATCACAGCTACAGGGAAGGCTCAGTGGTGGGAGGGACTTCAGCAAGCAGGAAGGGATGGAAGGAGCAGCTGGATCTTTGGGGAGACCCTGAGGCATGAAAACTATGTCTAAACCTTGAGGAGGACAGAGGATCTAGAGTTGAGAGTTGAGGTCAAGGATCTCTGTTGCAGTACACCTGCCCAGAGCCTCTGCATCTGGCCTGGAGTTGCCTCCTGCAGGTCACTTTGTAGATAGGAGGAGGACAACTTGAATATGGCAGTTTATCTGACTATGTGTTCTATACTGGTTGGTATAAATATTTTCTCTCATCCTGCCACAATCATCATGGGACAAGCTAGAGCTTACCAGTATATTTGCCTGGCCACATTGGATCTCCTAGAAATTAGACCAGAGAGAAATGCTGTTTGCCTCCAGGCAAGCAACCATGTTCCCTGAAAACTCAAAGGCAGCTAAAATACAGAACTACCATGAAGTAAATATGAGACTCTTGTGAAGACTTGGAGAAATATTTAACTGGTTATAATATATTCCTTTGGTACTGATGCATGCCTTTGTATTCTGAGATACAGTTCATCTCAGAAACTCCTCTCTGCCATGCAGAGGCATTTCCTAGGCAGATCTTGGCTGGGCACATTAACATCAAAAAGGGCCTAGGTGAGATCCTGGAAGAAATTACCTGAGGGCATTTGACCCTAATGGCTTCCCATAGTAGTGGGAGGTCTGGGTTACAGGGATATAAAACTGGCCTGCTTCCTTTCTTACTCTCTCTTTTGGCAGGTCACTCGATCTCTCTTTCTCCCTTTCTGATGGTGCCTTGTTTCACCTAAAGATCGCCTGGCCCACCTAAAGATCTATGTTTCAAAAGGGTCATTTAGGGCCGGAGCAATAGCCCAGCGGGTGGGGCGTTTGCCTTGCACGCGGCCGGCCTGTGCCGGCCCGGGTTCGATCCCGGTGTCCCATATGGTCCCACGAGCACCACCAGGAGTGGTTCCTGAGTGCAGAGCCAGGAGTAACCCCTGAGCATTGCCGGGTGTGACCCAAAAAAAGAAAAAAAAAAGGGGGTAATTTACCTGGCTTCATCTCTAGATAACTCAGCCCACGATGGGCTGCACTGGAAGATTTTGGCAGGCTTCTGTCTATAAAATAAGCTAGGAGGAGGAAGAAGAAGGGGTCTTTTTGCCATTTTGACTTCCCTTGGCATTTTGCCTCTCCGTCCTCTGTTTTCTGTTGGGCTTCAACACGTGGTGGCAGCCATCTTGGCCTACATGTGGCCGGGGCCCAGCCAGGAACCCAGAGTCCAGGGTTTTTCCTGTTCTTGGATTGTATAACAAAACTTGTGATAATAAAGTCTTTTAAAACTGCGCTGGATTCCTGAGTTTTATCCATTCCCGCCTGCTTTGGAGGTAGAAGGGAACTCATTTCCTGGCATTGTTGGGGACCTCAGCAGCCCCTGACAATACTATAAATAAATATATATGTATATATATATACATATATACATACATATATACATATATACACTATCTATCTATCTATCTATCTATCTATCTATCTATCTATCTATCTATCTATCTATCTATCTATCTATCTATCTATCTATCACTATCTTCCCGTTCATCATCTATTTGCTCGAACAGGCACCAGTAATATCTCCATATGTCCTGTCTCATGCTAATAGAGCCCAAGGGCATATGCTTGCTCCAGGAACATAAAAGAGCCTCAGACAATTATATTAGGTCATGGAAATGACCTAATATAATTGTTACTGGTATTTGGCATATCAAATATGACACGGGCAGCTTGCCAGGCTTGCCGTGTGAGTGGCATACTCTTGTAGTCACCTCTAAATACAGCATTTATTGATGAACCATGCGGCTGCAAGCCGTCGCCGGAGCCGGGCTGTGATAGGATCGTCAGCTGCTGGGTGGAGTTCTGATAAGAGGAAAGTCTGATGTGGAAGATGGCAGCCCTCATGGAGTGGGGAGGGGTCGTCTGGCTTGTTGTAAGGCCCTGCTGGAATGGCAGGCCAGGGCTAGAACTTCGCCATCCCTCCCGGGTGCCTCGTGAGCGACTGGGCACAGGGAGAGCAAGTAGCAGCTCTGCCCCATGTCTGTAAGTCACTGGATCAGCATACCTGGGTCGGATTGAAAAAAAACTGCTGCAGGGTGGGTGTCGATGATCCAGGCTGTGATAGGATCGTCTGTTGCTGGGTGGAGTTCTGGGCCGAATTGAAATATATACATATATACATATATGCGTATATACATATATATACATATATATGCGTCAATAATAGTTTGCAGCTCTTCCCTAAGTCATTTCCTCTCAGAACAATCAAGACAAAAACAAAAGCAACTAATTTCATGTACACGTCCTTCTTGAGTTTATGATGGTTGTTTATAATTGCAGATTTATTTTCTAAACCTCTCCACTGACTCCTGACAGATTTATGGCCCTATACATACATATATACATATATATTTATTTATATATATTATATATTTAGACCCTGAAGGAACGGTTTGAGGCTCTTCATATTCCTGAATCAACCAGATGCCATTGGGCTACATTGGCACGTGATAGGGTCCAATGGAAATGTTACTGGTGCCTGCTCGAGCAAATCGATGAATAACGGATTCAAGTGAGCAAGTGATATTATATATTTATTTATATATTTATAATATATAAATATTATATATTATAAATATATATATGTATTTTTATATCCTGCAAATAAATGCAGTCATTCTATATCTGTCCTTTTCCTTCTGGTTAATTTCACTCAGCATGATCCTTTTCATGGTCACCCATTTATAGGGACATTTTATAACTTTGTTTTCCCTAACAGCTGCACAGTATTCCATTGTGAAGATATACCAAAGTTTCTTTATCCAGTCGTCTTGCAGAAGGTTATTAAGATCTCTATTTGTGTCAGATACTGTGCCAGAAATAGTTTTTGTTTTTGTTTTGTGTTGCACCTAGAGCCTCACATGAATGAATAGAAGGTGTCGGGCTACATCTTCAGCCTTGGAAACTGATTTTGGTACACAAAAGAGACAAATAACCTGCCTGCAAGGGCCATAAATCTGTCAGGAGTCAGTGGAGAGGTTTAGAAAATAAATCTTCAATTATAAACAACCATCATAACAAGAAGGACGTGTACATGAAATTAGTTGCTTTTGTTTTTGTCTTGCTTGTTCTGAGAGGAGATGACTTAGGGAAGAGCTGCAAACTATTATTGGCGCATATGCTGCCCAGTATGCTGCTTGTGTCCACGTGTCATGACCAAGTACATGTGGTACCCGAACACATGTGTTTCCCACATGTGCCCTCTTGAGATGTGCACATATTTTAATTCTGGGATGGGCACTGGGACTCTCTCTCGCTTTTGGGAAAGTTTTCGTTCTTTCTTGAGTCTGCTACTCTCTTTCTGTTCCTCCTTCCCCTTCCTCAAAACTTTCAAATAAAGTCTGTTTTAACTTAAATAATTATTATTGAGGGACTGGAGGCTTAGGAGACTGAGTGCAAAATTCTCATGTGTGGTGTCTGGGTTCCATCTCTAACATTGCATGTGACATTCCTGAGCATTCAGAGCATCCTCTGAGCACAGCAATTAAGTGCATTACTAGGGGCAAGAAGAACAAGTGCAAAAATCCTATGTTTCGGCAAGGAAGATTAAACTGAGAGAAAGAACAGTAAGAAATAAGCTAAGAAAGATCAGACAGCCCCCTTCATATACTAGAAACCCAAATTCACACTGGTTTTAGAGGGGGGGGGGTAGGAATTTATTGGCCTCCATCATTCAAAAAGTTCAGGGCCCCTATTTGAAATTCAGCTTAAACTTAAACCATTATAAACTTCAAGAAGGATATGTATTTAAAAATGAAATTAGTCGTTTTGTTTTTGTCTTGCTTGTTCTGAGAGGAGCCAGGGCGGTTTAACTCCCCCTCCGCTCACACAGCGTCTCCCTCAGGCAATCCCTTTGCTCACCTCTCCTTTCCCTATAATACTGCAGCAGAGAGCTGCTAGCTACATTTACAGATAGACTGGAGATCAGTGGCTCTTTGGATCCTGTTAGCTAGCTGAGAGGGGTGAATGAGCTTCCCACCCACACCAGACCCACAGGTCCTTGGTGCGCAGCCGCAAAGTGGCCGCACAATATTTTTAGAAGATGCTGTTTTTAGCATAAGGTTCTTCCCAAGTTCTTTCACATTTATACATAGTAAACAATTCTAGACAGGGTTTTAATTGATACCAGTAAGCTTAGCAAGAAGCAGAGCAAACCACACATCATGCAGTCAGTCATTCTCAACATCCAGACTCCATAGTTCCTCAGAGCACCATCAAAGATAAAACCTGATCTTCCCCCTTTAAGTTTCATCAGTAAATGCTCGAGTTGATAGCCTTCTACTGGGACTATACCACCTACGGTAAAGCCTGGCAAGCTGTCCGTGTTTTAATTACCAGTTATGCCAAAAACTAGTAACAATTATGGACCTCAGTTCCATGACCTGAAGAATGGTTTCGGGCTCCTCTAGTCCCTGGACAAGTAATGCCCTTGGGTTACACTTGCTTGTGACAGGACTAATGGAGATGTTACTAGTGCCCACTTGAGCAAATCGATGAACAATGGGAAGACAGTGATGACAGTGAAGCAGTACTAAAAGCAGCAAATTGCTTATAGTAGAACGTGCCACAAAGCAAATCACAGATGACAGCAAATCACAGACAAAGCACTGTACCAAAACTCTGTGCAGGAGTCGGAGGTGAGTGTCACTGCCGTCCTTAAGAAAACCTAAAGTTCACAGTCAGTAAAAATGTAACTCTGTAATCACAAACCTCTAGGCACACTCACTCCCGGGTGCTTTTTTTCTTGCTTTCACAGAGGCGCAGGAGGTGAGCGTGTTTAGAGTCGAAATTGACTACCCCTTGGAAGAACAGAGACCAAACATGATAATTCAAGTCACACCACAAGGTTTATCTCTTGCTAGCTGGGATCCAAGGGTCTGTGTGGCGGCTTTCAGATCAAGGACACTGAGCATACTAAGGCAGGGTTTTTTTTATGGCACATGCAAAATAACTTGTTTTCCCTTAGCTCAAAGGGTTATACACTAATTTTTGTTTTGTGAAAACATTCTGGTAGTTTTGATAAAATAAGTCATCAATTAGCAGAGCAATATCTGGTCCCACGGCTCCCCAACCCACATTTAATGTTTATGGCTGGTTAAGTTTTGCAGTTCTTAGGTTCAGCTGCTCTTCGAGTCATGTCCTCAGGGTCACAGTGGAGGCCTAAGATGGCTCTTTGTCTAAAATGGAGTCCCTTGTGTCTAGAGGCTCGTTTTGCTTACCTGAGCCTCTAATAGCAACCACCTAGGTGCCCAGAGGCCCCAGCTCCAGACCCGACCCTTCCCTCCCGTGGCCAGAAACGGGCTCTCCCTCGCTGAAGCTAATGCCGGGTACCCATGCCAGGTGACACCCTGGGGCCCAGATTCCGGCCCCACCCCGCCCCGCCCCGCCCCGCCCGATCAGACCACGCCCCTCCGCTCGGCCCCGCCCCTCCCGCTCGGCCCCGCCTACCGGCCTCACAGTCGTCGCCAACACATTGCCTACGCCAGGAGTCGCCATTTTGCCCTTAGAGAGGCTTCCCTAGACACTCGGCGTTTTCTTCTCTCAGCAGCGGACGCTGCGGGGCCGGGACTGGGGTCGGGGCCAGGTAGGCGGGCGGGAGCGGGCGACGAGTGGCGGTGCAGGGCCGGCGGGCTCCGGCACCGCGGGGTGCAGAGGCAGGGGACTGGGGAGTCCCGGAGCGCCGGCTGGCACTCGGGTCGCGGATGTGGGGCGGCGGCTGTTGGGCACGGCCGGGAGGACCGGGCTCGAGCCGGAAGCCCCTCCGGGTGGGCTGCGAACGGCGTGGGGCGGCGCTGACGCGCGGGGGCCAGCGAGCCCTGGTTCGGGAGCTGCGTGCGGGCCGGGCCGTACCGAGCCCCGCGCCGTGTGCGGGCCGGTGGGCTCTGCGTGGGGGTCCAGTCCCCGAAGGGCGCAGCTTCCAGGCCGATGCTGTAGCATGGTGCCCGGTGTATGACGCCCACGGGAAGGTCCCTGGCAGCATTGGGGTGTTCTGCTTTCGGCAGGACTCTGCAAACGCGGCGTGGACGTGAGGAAATGCCATTCTTATTTTACGTCAAAAACATTTATGCACAAATAAAAGTAATCCCTTAACATTACCGAAGGCTGGTCTTTACCATCATTGGCCGGCTCTGGGGACCCGCGCTTAGGTTCCGACTCCCCTCGTCTTGAGCTCCCAGCCGCTCTAGTATTTCCCGTTTGTGTGGTGGAGTTATCTTCAGAGCTACCAGATCGCCTGATTCGGAGGCTTGACTCGGGTCCCTTGGGCTTCCCGTGGCCTTTTAAAAGCCCGCAGTGGCCATGATTGAGCTTGTGCTAAGTTTCCAAATGGGGAAATCGAATTTTGTGGTTTCGTGTTTTCTTTGGTGCCTGAGGTCAGTTGTGGTCCAAGCGATGCAGATTGACAGTAGATATTGTTTAGAATTGGGGTATTTGCCCAGACCCTGTCTGCTGTATGTATGGCCAGCTGTTGGTGCCGACTGTGTGCTCCAAGTCAGATGGAAACAGACCATGTGGGCTGCTTAGAGGCCGAGTCTGGCCAAATCTCATCTTTAGGCTCACCTGAAGACCCGCTTTCCTGAAGTGTGAGTGAACTCAGAAAATGGAGGGTAGCCGTATGGAAATGTTTCCATGGAGAGAGCAGCAAAGTGCTGGGATCTTAGAGGCACGCAAGGTGTAGTTTAGGCTTTGCCCTCTTAATTCTCTTCATTACCATACAACTTTTTGTGTGTGCGTCACTAATAAAAGTAGTTAAGTTTGCAAGTCAGCGAAGTCAGGTTATTCAGCAGTTGTTAAGCCTCTCAACATGTACCAGGCTCTGCTATGCTGCACCTTAAGTTATGGTTGGAGAAGCTGTTTTTAGCAAGCAGTGGCTTCTTTCAGTTGTCTGGAAGGGAAAAAGCTGGTGTAAGGGGGATGGAGCAGGGACCGGAGGCTAAGTGACCTTTCAGGACCCTTGATCTGGAATGCAAACCCACGTTTTAACATTCCTACTGCAGCCATCTTCAGACAGTCCCGG